>WOXC01008547.1:0-98494 GCA_011680675.1 Gymnobelideus leadbeateri
TTGTCCTCTACTGCTTCATTGAGTTAATGTATTCTCTTCTATGTGACAATATAGCTTTCCTATCCCTTGTCAAGCCTTCTACCAGCTAAACATGTTTGCTTTGGTCCCCAGATGCTGAATCACTATTTTGCTACTGACTCCATGAACACATTACAATCAGTTCCTGTCCATCTTAAAATATGGTTCCCAGATCTGAACACTAAACTCTAAATGTCTAACTAGAACAGAGTATATATATAAATATCTAAAAATAATCTTTTTTAATTTCTGTGGTATACACACAGACACAGAAGGATGTCTTTCTCTTTGTCTCTATCCTCTCATTTTTCAATCTCTCTCTCTCTCTCTCTCTCTCTCTCTCTCTCTCTCTCTCTCTCTCTCTCTCTCTCTCTCTCTTATATATATATATATATATATACATACACACACATATCCCCTTACTTTCTTTGTCTCTCTATATGTGTTTGTTATCTTTTTAATGGTCACAGAATATGACATTAGTTTCATTCAAATTAAACTTAAGAACAGAACCTGCCATCCAACCATAGCTCTCCAGTCTTGTACTAATTTAGATGATTTTTTAAAAAAACTTAACTGCAGGGTTGGTTCTGGTTAAATTTTATGAAGTCATTTTAATAGCCTATTTTTCTAGTAGTGAAGAATTTTTGAAATCTTAATTCAGTCTTCTATTGCATTAGTAACTAACTGACTTTGTGAACCCAGTGCTGGGCTTGGAGTCAGGGAGACCTGAGCTCAAATCTGACTTCAGATACTACTAACTCAGTGAGCCAGGGAAAGTCATTTAAAATCTGTTTGCCTCAGTTTCCTCACCTGTAAAATGGGGATAATAATAACTTTTACCTCCCAGAATTTTGTGAAGATCAAGTGAGATAATGTTTGCAAAGCATTTAGTACAGTGCCTGGCACATCTACATATGTGCTATGTAAGTATTATTATATTATTATTATAAGTATTAGCTATCCCACACAACTTTGTGTCATTTATAGAAATGATCAGCTTGCCTTCCATATGTTCTTAGGTAGGAATAGAGTCAGGACCTGTGATTTTATTGGTTAAGGGAAGTCTTAAATGAGCAAACTGCATCTACCAGTTCAGGCTGGCAGTTACCCGAAGCACTTAGAGGCCATGTGAACTCTTCCAGAATTACATAGCCAGTGTGTATCAGAAGCAAGACTTGAACCCAATAAAGTCTTATTGGCTTTGAGACTGGATATGTGCCTCACTAAACTACATGAAAACATTGGAAGGTATTGATAAATGTGTTGAATGAGAGTCCTAAAACATTACATCAGAGACCTTCATCACAGTTCTCAACAATTCCTCTCAAGACTTTTTGGGGGTGAGATGTCATAAATAATGACTACTTACTTGTACTTTTTGTCCATCACATATCTCTCTAAATTGCCCAAATAATTACCTTGAGAGATTTTGTCAAATACTTTGCAGAAATTTAGATAAATATTGACTTTTCAGTAATCAGCCAGTCAAGATACTATATTAATTTAAGATAAAAGGTCCTTTTTTTTGAAAGATTGTTCTTAATATACTCATAATGGGCCTTAGTGGTCAATGTTTTCTTTCCTAACAACCTGAAAACATCGGTTTTTAGATTTTACAATTTTGATCAAGACTCAGCTTACTGAATTCAGCTTATTAGCCTATCTGTCTTTACTGAAAATTTAGACCTTTTTCTTTCTCTTTTTAAAATTTATTTTATTTTTAATTTATGGGATAAAACAAGATTCCGTAACATAGTATAATAAAAAACGATTGCATGTGAGATAATTTAAACTTTTTTCCAAAGATTATCAATAGTGATTCTGTATTGAAACATACAGTTAGTTTTCTGTACTCCAAAATATAATTCATTTAGTCTAGGATACTTGAAATGATTTAGTAAGGAGCATATGGAAGGCTAAGACATGGAGACCACACATCATAACCTTCCTTATGATCTTTACCAAATAGCTTACAACTTTTAGATTGTCGATGATTTTCTTTGATAGAAGAAACAGAATCTCGAGTTGGTTATAGAGCATTTTCCTCACAGAAAATATTGCATATATTCACACTTTTACTCTTTCTTTCAGAGCACCTTAGTTCAGAGACTAGGTGTGCAACAGCAGAGGCAGCTCCAAAGCTCCCCATTTCTGTGGGAGAGACACTCCAGAATCCCTGGGATTCCAAGTTTGCAGAAGTGTGGGAGTGTGATGTTAACTTAGAGCAACAGAATGACAAACATGAAAAACAATCCCAGCAAGTGAAAGTCATCCACAGGAAAGCTTCCAAGTTTAATGCTAAGATAAGTAATGCCTTTCGAAAAGGCTTTGGTCTGGAGTCAGTCCTGGTTCCACAACACAAAGTTCTTATGGGGAAAGGTCTACATAAATGTGATACACATGGAAAAAACCTCAAACAGTGCTTAGATAAAAGTAAACTGAATGGAATCTCAGCTGAGAAAAAGGTTTATGAGTATCATAAAGGCAGAAAGCCATTGAGTTGCCATTCAGACCTTATTCAACATCAAAAGAAAAATACTAAAGAAAAATTGTATGGATGTGGAAAAGTATCTGGCAGCGACTCATCCTTTATAAATGATCCAGTAATTCATGCTGCACAGAAACCCTTTCAATATAACGAATATGGAAAATTCTTTAGCTGGTCTGGAGACCTAAGTGAGCATAAGAGAAATCACACTGGGAAAAAACCCTTTGAATACAGTGAATGTGGGCAATCTGTTGGGTGCAGTAGAGCCCTGACACAATGTAAGAGATGTCCAACAGGTGAAAAACCCTTTGAATGTAATGAATGTGGGAAATCTTTTGGGTGGCGTGGAGACCTTACTAAGCATTTGAGAATTCACACTGGAGAGAAACCCTTTGAATGTAATGAATGTGGGAAATCATTTAAACAACCTGGACACCTTACTGGACACAAGAGACTTCACACTGAAGAGAAACCTTTTGAATGTAATGAATGTGGAAAATCCTTTAGGTGCTCTGTATACCTTACTAAACATAAGATTGTTCATACCAGTGAAAAACCTTTTAAATGTAATGAGTGTGGTAAATCCTTTAGGTGTTCTGGATACCTTACTAAACATAAGAGAATTCATACAGGTGAGAAACCTTTTGAATGTAATGAATGTGGGAAATCTTTTCAACAGAGTGGTAATCTTACTGTGCATAAGAGAATTCATACTGGAGAGAAACCTTTTGAATGTAATGAATGTGGGAAGTGCTTTAGAAGGAGTATAAAGCTTACTGCACATAAGAGAATTCATACTGGGGAGAAACCCTTTGAATGTAGTGAATGTGGGAAAGCTTTTAGGTGGAGTGGAGACCTGGCTACCCATAAGAGAAGTCATACTGTAGAAAAACCTTTATAATGTAATGTACATGGGAAATTCTTTAGGTAGTGTGTATACCTTACTGAGTATAAGAAATTTCATGCTAAAGAGACAGATTTTGTATCTAATTATTGTAGTAAAAAGCCTTGAAAAGCATGGAACTCTTACCACAAACGTGCTCATATTGGAGAGAAACCTTTTGAAAGTAATGAATGTGGGCAATTTTACAAGAGGATGGAAAACTTAATTAGAGGGGAGATTTTCTACTGGAGATGAAATTCGAATGTAACTAGTATAGCTTTTCCTCAGCATGGTCATCTTCCTGCACAAAATGGGATTTATACTAGAGAGAATCCATTTGTGATGAATATAGAGAAATCTTTCAGTATGTCTGAAGACATTACTAAACATGAAAGCATTCACACTGGTGAGAAATGGCCTTTGTAAAAGAGTCAGAGAACCTGGGTTCAAAGTTTATTTATGTAACATAAACTGTATGACCTTGGATAAGTCACCTGATCTTACTGGTCTTCAGTTCTCTGATCTCCAGAATGAGGGGGTTGGACTAGATCTTGAATATGCTTTATCTGAGAAGTTTGCTTCAGTTCCCCTCCCTGTCCCATTGACTTTTTATTCTAAGTCTATCTGGATTGATTGTGCTTATTCAAAAACATTTCCATTTTATGTAATCAAACTCGCCTCTTTTTTGCAATTGATCACCTTGATACAGCAGCATAAAATTTGAGTCAGAAGGGACTTCAGCAGCCGTCTAGACTGAATCCATAAATGAAAGGAATTCCCACTGTAACATAGACCCTTCAAGGAGAGGGAACCCATCGCCTTGAGGTAGTTCCACTTTTCTGCAGGTCCAGTTGTTGAAAGTCTTTTTCTCACATTGGGCCTCAATTTGTCCCCTCTATTCCTTCCCTCTGAGTCCAAACAGAATGAGGTTAATTCCTCTTCCACATGAAGAGGCCTTCAGATACTTGGAAACACCCATCACAATTTCCCTGAGTCTTCTCTTCTCCATGTCCATCTCTTTAATGTGGCCCATAACTCTTCTAGCTGATGCAAGCAGCAGATAGAACACTGGGCCTGTAGTCAGGAAGACTTGAGTTCAACTCGAGCCTCAGCTCCTCCTGGCCTGCAGCACTGGGCCAGTCACTGAACAGCTGTCTGCCTGTTCCCTCAGCTGTGAAGCAGCAATATTAGTAGCACCTGCTTCCCAGGATTGTCTTGAAGATGAAAGGAGTGAATACTTGTAAAGCATTTAGCAGGTGCCAGACATGTAGTAAGTGCTTAATAAATGCTTTTCTGGATGTTTCCCACCTTATCGGTGTTCTTAAATAGCTTGGTGCCAACAGCTGAATTCAATACTTCAGATGAGGTCTGACAAGGGCAGAAAATGCTGGACTCATCATCTCCTGGAAATTATGGCTCTTATAATGCAACCCAAAGTCATGTCACATTCTTTTGGCGGCCACATCACACTAAGCTTGTGATCCAATAGGATCCCCAATTATTTTTCACAGCTGTTAGCTTTTTTTTTTTTTGGAGGGCAGTTGGGGTTAAGTGACTTGCCCAAGGTCACATGGCGCACTCGTGTGGGGGTGTGTGTGTGTGTGGGGGTGTGTGTGTGTGTGTGTGTGTGTGTGTGTGTGTGTGTTAAATGTCTGAGGCTGGATTTGAACTCAGATCCTCCTGACTCCAGGGCCTGCACTCTGTTCACTGCACTACCTAGCCACCCTCTTATCTCCAAATTTGAAGAGTATATCAGCAACTTTTTCCAAATCATTGATTGATCTCTTGTCTAATCTCCCTGTTACAGTGAAAAATATTTCCTTCCCTGTAGCAGTTTGTTTACAATATGGCCTTTTATATACACCCTATGTATTTATTTGAAACCTAATGTTGGTGTGTGGTGGCCAACATTAGGTTAAACTTGATTTCTGTCATGGCTCTCCAGTGGATTCACTTTCCTTAAGTGTTTTTCAGTGTTGCAAGGGGATGGAGCATTAACCAGAGATGAGTCTGTGAAAAAACTAAAGGGAAGAATAAAATCAAGTATAACAACAAAATGCAAGAATAAAGACTAAAAAGAAACTGGGAACCTACTTGGACATCCTATTCTATGGCTCCATCTGGCCCCTTTCCCCTCTCCCTTCTGCCATCCTGGCTTCTGTCCCATTTGCCTTCCTCCAGAAATTGTCCACCCCAGCCTAGAAGTAGAAAACTTCTATGTGGGATTATTCAAATATTCTTTTCTATGGTTTGTTTGGAGTTTCTGCAGCATCCTCCCCATGTGAAACATTGATTTGAGAGTATGGAGTAGTTTCATACTTTTCAGACCATCTGTCCAGACATATTTTGAAAGAATATTAATAGCAATTAAGATAAGCTTAAAACCATTGTTAGGATCAGAAAACTGACTTGTGTTCTACAGGTCTTCCTTCCTATGGGCATCTGAAACTGATTATGTTCCTAGGAAAATTTACCCATATGGGTTTGTGGAGAATGTATCATCCCCACCTTTAGTCACTTGCTCCATGGTCTACCCCTCCACTCCTTAGGGCTTCCAGGGGGAAAAAAAACGTGAGACCCCTCTAGTTGTCCCCACATGGGGAAGGGCTGTGCTCCAGACATACTAGTGCCTCCAACAGAATGATAAGGACGAATAAAATTTATTGAGGTGGAGAGAGTGAATAGTAGTATGACATCAGACATGGGCCTTTCTTTTATATATTTATAGTTTAATGTTGATTAGGAGATCCTCATGATGTCTTACAAGTACATCTTTACTAACCCTCTTCTTGGGTTTGGAGTCTAATGGGCTGACTTCATTGTGGGTGACCTTCTGGGCAGTCTTTCAGAGTTGTAAGTTATATAGCATGGTTATCACAAAATAGACCATATCTGCCATTATATTCAGGTGACACAGTGAATAGAGTGCCAGGCCTGGAGTCAGGAAGACCTGAGTTTAAATCTGGCCTTAGACACTAGCTCTGTGACTATGGGCAAGTCATTTAGCACTATGCCTCAGTTTCCTGATCTGTAAAACTCCAGGATCTTCATCAAGAAAACCCCAAATGGTCACTGAGTTGGAAAAGAAATGACTGGACAACTATAAGCCACTATGTTCAACACAAGTCATTTTGTCAGCAACTGCTATGAGGAGGTTCAACACTTAGATTTTTCTGTTTGTAGAGATGTTACACATTCCTACATTTCACAGCTTCATCAGCCCCTTGAGTGCAGAAGAAAAGCTGCTCAGCTCTGTTTACCACACAGCCACTTTGTTAGTCATTTCTCATACCTTTTAACCATTTTACAAGGACTCACCCAATTACACTCATGACCCTGGGAAGCATCATTCATGAACAGAGTGGCCTGCTCCATTTCTAAGAGCCAGATGGTCAGGTTTCTGGTTCTGCTCATTCTCTTCCTCCTTGCCCCACATGTCTTCCTGCTCCTGACAGACCAGGAAAGCACATTTCTTTGTCTTCATGTTCTCCAAGGTCAGGGAACAACAGCATTTGCAGGTTCTATCTCACTGTCATCTATAGGGCTTTGGAGCCTGTGTAAACTTTCTGTAACTCATGGTCTGCTGACCATGAGGTGAAGAGAAGCCGTTTTGGTTTCGTAGTTTGAACTTGGGATGGGGTGACATCCAAAAGGCCCTTCTCATCTGGTCACTTCCTACTGCCTGAGAGCATTCTGGTAAGAGGAAGGAGGCAGTGCTGTAAGGAAAAGGCCTCAGACCTTCCTCATCTGAGGCAGACACATGGCCTTGGCTCTCTGGCTTTGTGTTTGTTCTTTCCTTAGAGATGAATGAGACTGGAGGTGATGACTTCTTGAGTGTTGAAAGGCCAGGGGAATGAGGCACTCAGTAGAGTCTGTGCCAGGGTTTGTGCCCAGCCAGTCCAGCAGCAGCTGAGACAAGATCTGGGCAGTAGTGATGGCCTGCCTTCCTTTTGGATGTGAGGTTGGGTGAGACCAATGTTGTGTTGAAGCTTGGTTATGACTGCTTCACTCTCCCTAGGGACCAAGGTGGTACCAGAGAGAGGATGTGCCCAGGATACATGTGCAGGGGAATGTTTGTATTTCACCTATTGCTATACCATTAAATATCCCTCTGTAAAAGCTTTGTGGTTTCTCATTCATTCTGTTGTGCCCTGCTCTCTGTGATCCGTGTACCATAGGGTTTTCTTGGCAAAGTTGCTGGAGTGACTTGCCATTTCCTCCTCCATTCTGTTCCTGTTTTACAGATGAAGAACTGAGGCAAATAGGGGCTAAGTGACGTGCCCAGGGTCACACACCAAGTGTCTGAACTCACATCTTCCTGATTCCAGGCTCCATGTTCTACTCAACCACCGAGCTTCCCTTTTGAAAAGTTAGTTGGTGTTCATTTGTGAAATGGAACTGGGGCAGTCGTCGCTGGTGCCCAGCAGTGGGGGAAGGGTATGGGGACATTTAATCTCTCAAGGATGCTCATAAAGGAAGATCTAGGAGTCTTTGTCCAGGAGACAATGAGGCCAGATACTCAGGACGCCACTTTAACAAATACCCTCTCTTTGCTTCCTCCCGCTTTTTTTCCACTTGCAGTTGCATGGTAGAAGCACTAGGGGGTGCAGTGAGTAGAACCCTGGACCTGGAGTTGGCCACAAGGCCTAACTCAGGAAGGCCTCATTTTAAATTCTGCTCCAGACCCTTTACAGCTGTATGAACCTGGGCAATCACTTCACCTCTGTTTGATTCCGTTTACTCAACTGTAAAATGCAGGACCTACCAGCAGACATTTATAAAGTGCTTGACACTGTCTGACGCATAGTGGGTGGCACAGAAATGCTTATTCTCCTTCGGCCCTGCCCACGGGATATTTTAGACCAACTTCTTAATTTTTAACTAGCTATGTAATTTTTCACTTGAAATGTTTCCTTCAATAAGAGTGATATCTAATTTAATTCCCCGGATGGCATTTCATCGATAATATCCACAGGGGAGTGTGGATGAAGGTTCTGAGAGGAGAAAACTCCCCAGTCCTGGGTCTGTGCAATTCAGAGCTACAGTCCCACAGTCTTTCCTTTTCCCCAGGTGGATCTAATTTTGCTGCTTTGTATTCCCCCCCTGCATTTTCCATTCTTATTCTTAGGGGAAGAGGAGGGGTTTCGAAGGTGTTTCATATTTAATGAAGTTTTGAGATGAACATACTCCCCTGGCTTTTCTAAAAAATATTTTGTCTTGGTCTAAACATCCAAGAACATATATTCATATATATATTGAGCACAAAAATGTAAGGATCACTGCTAAAATATGGCTGAATACCAAGGAATTATAAGGAGATATAAGATGGTTCTCATCACGTAGGGAGGTGGGGGGGGAGGGGCACAGATGTCCTGGACTTGTACATATTGGCTGTGGTCATGCTGTCAAATAGAGTGCTTTTGTTGACTGGTTGGGTTTAGGTACCTGTTTGTTTAGTTCTGTATCCTGGGGGGAGAGAAGGGAGTTGGCTGTGGGGAAGGGGGTGCAGCACATGAAAGGAAATGAAAGCTGGGTAAAAACAAAAGGGAAAAATAAAAATAAAATAACGGTACAATGCAGAAAGTATTCAGAGTTTGGACCTTGCTGGGACCTCAGGTGTTTGTGGGGGGGATTGGGGGGGTGGAGGTAGGAGGCGGGGAGAGATAAGGCTGCTCTTCCCAAGCAGCACAGTTTGTGAGCATGCGCAGAAGCTTCCGCTAGCCTAGGACCACATTTCCCACAAGTCCAGGAAAAGCTCTAGGTCTTTCTGCCCAGGTCTGAGGCTGTGAACACGTAGGAATTACAGCTGGTACCTTGGAGAGCAACCGGAAGGAAGAATCTCTGGGGTCTTCCAGTTCTTTTCATCCATTCTCCCTTAGGCACTTAGCAACCTGCCCCTCCTAGGTGAGTGTCACCTGGTCAGCTCCTGGGGTACTCAGGCGGCCTTTGGGGGACTCTACCTGGTCAGAAGCCCTCCTTTCCCTGCCCCTGAGCCCCAGCCTGGGAGGAGGGAGGAAGAGAAAAAGAAGGGATGGGGGCGCTGGCTGCTCAGAGCCAGGGTGGGTCTTTTTCAGCTTCCTTTGTCCTGGAAGCAGCAGGAGAGGGGCTCCCCTTGGACAACTTGCCTGTCTTACCCGGGGCAAATCATGGAATTCCTCTGAGTCTCAGTCTTGTCACTCGTAAATTGGATGGAGGGGTGTGGAATAGGGTGCTCTGGTTGCACAGATGCCTTCTAGCCCAAGATCCATAGTCCCATGAATTCTTTCTGGTGCTAGAAGTGATAAGAAAATGCTGGTCTTATTCATGTTTGATCTCTACTTCCCAGATCTGTCTTCTGAGAATTTGGTTGTTTTCTAAAAGGAAAAGGAAATGGTCCCTGTTGGGCCTCCAACCAGCTTTCAGGTGAGTTGGAGTTTCTTCATGACCAAAATGACTAAAACCTTGATTTTTAGAGCACAGACCATTTCTTTCCCATGTATTGGAAGCCAAGTGACCTGATAATTGTTGCTTTCTACTTTTCTAGCTTTCTTTTCTTCCAACCCTCACTTCATTGGTCAAGACAGTCATGCCCGTTAAGTACTTGGTACTGAGCTACATGCTGTAAAGGGTGCAGAATAATAGCATAGCTGGCATAGCCCTTTCAAATAAGGAGCTTTGAGTTTCTTTATGGAGACTAGATCAAGACTAATTCTTTAATATGTATTACTCATCATGTTCCCAATAATGTCTACTGTTGAAATACTCAAATCAGTTCATAAAAGAGATAAAGTACTATGTGAGTTAGGGAAAGATACTGGTGAGGGAAGGCTCAGATTAACAAGTAAAGCTTGTTGAAGGCTTCTCTGAGTTGGGCGTTGGGAATAGTTGGGTTTGGGGTAGTGGAGAAGAGAGAGTTATATCACAGCATCTTTCAGAATCAGTATGGAGTCTGGATTGGCTGTAGCAGACAGTTCACCTTAGGCAGTGGTAGGAATGAGTTCAGTTGTTCCCAGAATGTGGACAACCATAAAGAACACAGACAGTATTCAGTTTTCACCTCTTCAAAGAGCAGAACTTTGAGGGGCAGTGAGGTAGGTCCAAGGACATAGTACTGAACTTGGAGTTAGGAAGATACGAGTTTGAATTCTGCCCCAGACAACTACTATGTGAGTGATCCCAAGTTAGTCTTCAGTTCCTCAATAATAGCACTTCCATATATCTTTATAAACTTTTTTACTTCATTATTATTACTTGGGCACTGGAAGCAGGAATGTCTGTTCTGGAGAGAGGCATGAGAGGGAAGTTGTAGGAGCCATGGTCTGTTGAGAAAAGAGAGATCTCTGCAACATTATGGTTGAAACCAAATGCTAGTGACCTAAGAAGTAATGTATTGAAAAGAAAAAGATGGGCATGATACCAGAAGCATATTTAAAGTAGTTGACCAAGGACACCAGGTCATAGAGGAAATAAAGTCAGGAGGAAGCTGATGGCATTTTTCCTGATTGGTGGGTGCTGATGGGGGAGCTGAGGTATCAATGAAGATGCAGGATAGGTATAATGGATCTTGTAGAGTGAGAGAACTAATCAAAAAAGAAGTGGGGGTGAGGAATGGGGCCATCCAGTTTGAGATGCTTGGGTGTAAAGCTGTGGCATGTGATGGAGTCCAGGCTGTGACCATGCTGTCTGATCACTCATTGTGGAGTCGACGTGAATGAGTGGACTGGCAATTACAAGTTGGACTTTTTAATGACACATTGTGGGTGTCAAAGTGAACAAAGATACAGGGAAGGGCAGGATAGGCGTCTAAGATGACAACCAAATTCTGAAGTTATGGAGGCAGGGTGAAGGGTAGCTCTCGGGAATGAAGGTAGATGACTGTAAAGATGATACCATTTGCAGCTTACCCTCTGCTCCAATTCTGCTCCAGAATAGGCTCCATGTTCAAGTGAGTCTTTGAGCTATGGAGAAGAATTCATGAGTCTCTCCCCAGTAGCGTAAATATATGTTAGTAAGATGGGGGAGGAGTGCTGTAGACGAGTCACAATAATGACACCCCAGTAAGTAAAAGCATGAAGATTGGTGATTTCCAGGAGTCCTGAGTAGCCTGGATAGAGAAAAGCAAAGCCATCTCAGCACTACAGTTCTACCCACCAGCTGCAAAGTAGATCATCAGGCCACCCTTTTTTGTATGATCTTATGCGTTTTGGATATATCTGAGGGTTTAGGAAACAGCCTGAAGACACAGATGCAATCATGTTAGCTAGATAATGAGAAAGATGGAGATGGGGGGAGGCAGGGGATGAGGACTAGCTTAAAACATATTGTGGCCAATGACGGAGGAAGATGAAGAGAGAGAATGAGTGGTGAGTAGAACAGGGGAGCCAGAGTAGCTGGAGGAGGCAGAGGGGCTGGTGCTAGAAGGGCTTCTATAACACCTCCTGTTATTTTCCGGGGGGGGGGGGGGTCACTGTCACCATTAGTGTCAGTTTCTCCACCAGCAATGACCTCCATTTGCTCACCTGTTTGTAAAGGTTCTGCTGTGGCTTCTTTCCTGGCAACACTCGATACCCATGTGCTTCCTGCTGTGTCCGGCCTTTGCACTGAGGTGGAACCCACCACCTCCAAGGCAGCCCATCCATTCCCCCGCTAGCATTTTGCTCGAAACTCCTTTTACCAACAGAATTCCTTAATCTGATTTAGTTTCACTTAAACTAGTAGGTCCATATTTCCCCAGTGCCTGGGACCTGGATAGGATTCATCTGAGGGTCAGGCCCTAACTTGTTTCTGACTCCCTGTGCCCCTCCCCCATTTCTTCTTTATTTTATCTCCATTTTTGTTTAGGGTGTGGGGTTACTGCATTGCCAAGAATGCATGGTGACACACAGAGTGTCCTAACCTATACACATGACTCAAGCTTGGGGTTAAGGCTGATAGTTCTCCAGAATATTGACTCCATCAAGAGAATGATGCTGTTTGTAACTTGTAGCTGTTGCTGGCTCCCATTACCCTGAATTTCTTTAAGTGACAGCTTGTTCTGAGAGAGGATTTCTTCTGAGGACTTTTATCCCTAGATATTCTGTTGTGCAGAGACAGTTCAGGACTGTTTGTTTCTAGCCCTTCATAAGAAGTGTTTGAATTGAAAAGGGACCATGGTGGACTTTGTTTTCCAGAGAGGTGAGGAAGCCTTTTTATTGACCTAAGAAGCTTTAGTGTCTGAATCTGAAAGAAGACCTCTGACTTCTGGTTAGACTTGAATCTCCTTTTCTTTGAACTATTGGTAGGATATTGCATATAATGTCAGATTTGGCTGATGTCTTGATTGGTTTGCTGAACTGCCTTTTTTCCCTCTTGTTTATTCTTAATTATGAGGAATGGCTTGTTGAATTGCAGAGCGAGGAGCTATTTATTTGGAAGTAAAGGTGATATAAAAACAAAAATTGATAATTTTTTTTTAAGCAATTGAGGTTAAGTAACTTGCTCAAGGTTACACGGCTAGTCATTATTTATGTGTGGGTGCTCATTTTCTGAGGCCGGATTTGATCTCGGGTCATCCCAACTCCGAGGCCGGCGCTCTTACTCACTGCACCACCTAGTCACCCCGATAATTTTTTTTAAAAGAATGATGATAAGGAGAAGCAAAGCAAGGTCCCTTTGGTCTTTCAGTTGCCTCACTGAAGGACATAGTAAATTATCACGTAGCTCACTGGCTTGTCATCCTGAAATCTTTCCAGATAAACTTCTAAAAGCCTATATAAAATATGCTACTTAAACTGTGCGGACTTAATTCTTCCTGTAGCCTGGGTAGCTTCCAGATATTTCCATTGTCTATGATTTCTGTTACTATGAAAGCTTTTGGTGTCTTCCTTGGTGTCTATGGTTTTGGAAATGGAGTACTTTCTAATTTAATCTTTCCAGAATAGCAAGATTGAGTAGAGGCCATACTTTTGTATAGGTATGAATAACAGGTTTCAAACTAAGTGAAAATGTGTGATTCAACGTGCTCAGTTGTGAAGAACATTAAATGCTAGAGCACTGCTCCTTCAGTGTGCTTCAGAGTTAAATATACCCTTTTTTAAACTGTATTTTAATTTTTTTATTCCTGAAAATCTGCTGTCTTCCTTTCCCAACTCCTTCCTTTCATCTTCATTCAGAAAAAAAGAGAAACAAAACCACTTATAACCAAGCAAAACAAATTCCTTCATTGGGAATGTCCAAAAATTATGTTGGAAATGGTACTTTGAATTCATCTCTCTGTCAGGAGGTGGACATCTTCCATCATCAGTAGTCATTGCATTGATCAGAGTTCCAAAATCATTCAGAGTTGTTAGTCTTTCTGATGATATTGTTATTGTTTAAATTGTTCTGGTACTTGCTTGACAGAGTGGCTACAATTCAAAACATAGCCGATACTTAGTTAATGCCTTGAATGATAATTTAATAATTGATCTGCCTCCATTCTCCAATACGTTCTCCACAAAGCCCTGAATATAATACTGCAGAGCCAGCATTCTGACCCTGACCCTCCTATGTTCAGGAGAGTCTGGTATCTCTCTATTGCCCCCAGCAGCAAATAGCAGCTTTTTTGTCATGAAAAACCCTTTACTACCTTATTCCAGACAACTTCTCCAAGGCCTAGTGGATGGGATCCCCCTCCACCCACTCTCTGGCCCAGCCAAACTGGTTTTCTTAATGTTCCTCATATACAACATTCCATCTCCCATTTCTATTCCTTTTCACAGAATCCTCCATGCCTAGAATGCACTTCCTTCTCATCTGCCCCTCTTAGAATGCCTGTCCTCCTTTGAATCTAAGCTCCAGCACCACCTCCAGCATGAAGACTTTCCTGACCAGTTGCTAGTGCCTTGCCATAAAAATTACCTTGTATTTTTGTGTTTATAGAAGTTTTTTTAATATGTTTGTTTTCTAGTCTTTTAAAAAATTGTATGCCCAATTCATTTATCTTTCTCTCTTTTGTTGATAAAGTATAAAATATACATTTTCCCCTGAGGATTGCTTTGGCTGCACCCCAAACATTTTGGTATATTTGTGTATCTGTTGTTCTCTACAATAGAATGCAAACCTTCCATAAGCTAAGGAATAGCTCCTTAAATGCTTGCCATAGAGAGAGCAGAGACTCTACTGGACCATAAGTTCTTTCAGGGCAGGGACTATTTTTTTCCTCTTCTTGTTTCCCTGGTGCTTAGCACAGTACCTGGCACAAAGGTGCTTAAGAAACACTTACTAATTGCTTGAGTATGGCCCTGTCCTTTATTAGCTTACATTGTTGGAGATAGGAGGTAGGAGGGTGTCACAGCCCTGAAAATTAAATATCAGATAGGGGTGTGTGTGTGTGTGTGTGTGTGTAACTAATTTCCCCAGGAAGCAGACCTTAACAACTAGGGCCAGGAATGGATAAGGATAGGCCTTGTACAGGAAGTGTTGTTTGGGCCAAACCCTGAAGGAAGGCAGAGAGTACAAGACAACTCAGACCCTGAACTGTGCTGAGAGGCACTTCTTGTATGGCTAGCTAAAAGGTCCATGTGAGATAGGATCTCTGGGTGAAGAGGAATGTATTGATGTTTCAGGAATCAGTGACCTTCAAGGATGTGGCTGTGGAATTCACTCCAGAGGAGTGGAGACAACTGGACCCTACTCAGAGAACCTTATTCAGGGATGTGATGCTGGAGAACTATAGGAACCTTGTCTCTCTGGGTAAAGACAGCTTTCCTTTTTAACTCCAAATTTGCTTATTGGGATATCTTCACATTTGTGTTTAGTGGAGCCTTTGTGGTGTCTCTGGTGCTCAGCTCACTTCTGTGGGCTCAGCTGGTTTGATGAGCAGGGATATTCTAGATATATGTCTTATTGGGGCTCACAGGATCCCAAATTTAGATTGGAAGGAATGGCCCTAGAGGTTATCTAATCTCAGACCCTTACTTCCTAGATGAGAAAAGTGGGATCCAGAGAGACTTTATTCAAAGTACTTTCCCATTTCTTTCCCCTGAGCAGGGCTTGCTGTTAACAAACCAGGTATTATCTTCCTTTTGGAAAGA
This sequence comes from Gymnobelideus leadbeateri, assembly GCA_011680675.1. Taxonomy (NCBI): domain Eukaryota; kingdom Metazoa; phylum Chordata; class Mammalia; order Diprotodontia; family Petauridae; genus Gymnobelideus; species Gymnobelideus leadbeateri. Next base: position 15,425 of record WOXC01008547.1, read on the forward strand.
GGAGGAGCACCATGGATTCCAGAGAGAGCTGTCCTAGGAGACACCTTTCCAGGTGGGTGATTGAAAACCAGGCAGGTGGGAGTCACTGCAAAGAATAGCTACAGTCTTCTGGTCATTCAGGGGTATATGTCTTTGAAATATTGGCTGAGCTCCACTCCTCAGAGTTTCCTGGGCTCAGGGAGAAGCCTTGCATCTGTCCAGGTGGAGTGTTCTCATGTACATTCACCTTTACTTCAACCATCCAGTTTCCCCAGGATCACTGAAGAGTAGATGTAGGAAGGCCCTTTGATGTCATCTCCACCATCTGCTTTTATAGATTGGGCCACTGAGGCCCTGAGACCTGAAATGAGAAAGAATTGCAGGATCTCAGCATTGGAAGGGACTTCAGAGGCTGTCTGATCCAACCTGTGCTTTTATAAAAGAGTCACAGAAGCCGAACCCATTCTGTGTGCTTCCTGCCAAGTATCCAGCCTTTGCTTTTACACCTTCACTGAGGTGGAACCCACCACCTTTAAGGCAGCCCATTCATTCCCCCTCTAGCAGCTCACCATTGTGGGATGTGTTTACCAGCTCTTCCTACCTGGAGCTCTGCCCTGTGGGGCCAAGCAGCATGGCTTCGGTCCCTCTTCTACATGGCAGCCCTTTACATATTAGAAGACAGCTATGATGTTCCCTACACGAGGTTCCTCTTCTCCCTTTACTCGAGCCAGTCCTCATATGAAATTAAACGTCAAGATCCAGCCTGGCTGTCATCCCCTTGACACTTATCTGGTTTGTCATCATATATGTTATGTGCATCAGCACCACACTTGCTTGGTCTTCTGACTCTTTCCACTGCATTCATAGTCTGACATTTCTGCTTGTTCTTCCATGCAGTTTCAGAGAAAGGTGTTTATCTTTGTCATTGTCAGGGATTCCCCCCTTTCATGGTAGGACTAATAGACTGTACTAATCTCAGGCTTCCCTCCCCCTTTCTTGCTATATGTTGAATCAGATGAGTGTCAACAGCTCTCTTACCTTTAGCCTGCCATTGACTCCTGAGGTCTTCCAGGCCTGACCTTCTGCCCTGCCTCTATTCCTTGCAGTCCCTGGTCACTGTCATCCAACCTGCCTGTGTAACTTAGGGATTCCTGGGCCTTGCGGCCCATCTATCTCTGAATCCTGGGCTTTCTACATGCCCTGCAGCTGACATTTCTTTTATGTTTTCTTCCCTATTTAGAGTGTATGGTCTCTGAGAGCACAGTAAGACTTTCAGCAAGTTTCCCACAAGACTACAAACAAAATGCAGTGAAGTCTATTGGACACAGTCAAAGATTGGCCTCTGGAGACAGCTTGTGTCTTGGCTTCTGGGGGGCCAGGTCACTGGGCATTCTATATCTATCACTGGCTTTTGTAGCAGGAATCTGCCCCCTTCTCCTTTTGCCTTTGCATTTATTATTCTTTCAGCTCTACTTTCTTTACTCTGTGTCATTTCATGAAAGGTTTCCAATGTTTCCCTGAATTCTTCACATATCGCTTCAAAATCTATCACTACATTATATAATTACATTATGTAACAAAATTCCAGGGGTAACATGAACCTTAATGGTTATCAGTCAATCAGCAAGCATTTATCAAATGCCACTATATGCCTAGGCCTGTGGTGGGTGTCAGGGATAGAGACAAAAATGAAAAAGTCCCTGTTCTCAGGGAGCCACCATTCTTTCTAGCATAATCTGTACCTAAAAAAGAATCCCCCCATCACAGACTTTTTTTCAAAGGAAGAACCCACTGTCTCCTGAGTCAGGCCATTCTACTTCTGGAGAACTCTGTTAGTTAGGGTGCTGTTCCTTAGAGAAGCTGAAATGTACCTTTTTGCATCTTTGACCATTATTCCTGAGTCTGCCTCCTGGGGCTGTATGGAGACAATCCTTCTATTTGCTAGACTTTAAGATACTTGAAAATGGCAGTTTTGTCCCTGGGGCCCTTCCCCTTTGAACTTCAGGTCTCCAGGTCCTTCAGACAATCCTACTAGGCCATAAATTGGAGGTCCTTTGGTGCTGTTGCCGTAATCCAGACCCTCGCCCTCTGAAGAATGCTCCTCTTCAAAGGTGGCACTCAGAGCTGAACCCAGTATCCTCAGTGTGTTCTCCTCAGTCAGATCACCTGCATGTTTCTAGCTACGTGTGCATCCTACAATTGCATTACCTTCCTCACCTGCCACATCACCCTGGGGAACCCACAGTCCACTAAAACCTCCAGATCTTCTTCACAGGAAGTGCCGTTCTGACTGTTTCCCTGCCCTTCATCTTATACATGTTCAGTTGACTTTTTAAACCAATTGTAAGACTCTTTTTCCTTGGTTCATTTCATCTCATTGAGGTAGTATGGTATAGGAGAGAGAGATCTGGTCTTGAAGGTAGGATTAACTCATCACTGCTGCAGGCTTACACTCTTAAGTCACAGCCAGAGCAGGTACAAATCTGCATTTGTTGGGGCTGTTTTCTCACTGAGTTTTTGGTTTCTCTCCTTTTTCTTTGCTCGGCACCAGCATTTTAGTGACACAAAGTCCACCCTTCTCACCTTAGCCTCAAAACCAGTACTTGTACAATGGTCAGAATGTAGCAAGTATCAGTACTTAAACCTAGAACAAATGAAAAGACTGCAAAAATCATCCCAAATGGAATTGACTTGTAACTTAAACACGCTGGAAAAAAACAAGATAATAATAATAATTGCATCCTAAAATGATGAGAAAAAATGTGCCTGTTTTCCTCTAGTAAATCCTGCAAATAGAGGTATCCAACAACTAAAGTTTCAGGTGTTCAAGGGGCTTGTGCCTGTGTTCATCTTTATATCTTCAGAATTTGACTCTCAAGGTTTTTCTCAACCATACTGAGCCTGCTTCCTCTATGGAATTCTATGAGATCCTGCCTGTTCTTTTCTCAATCCTTTTTAAATCTGCTTTTACCAAATCTAGGGTATATGTTGGACTTTTACTGGGTCTTTTCAACTTCTCTGATATAAATTTTAAAATGAAATGGTCATTCCCATTCCAGGAACCAGATTTTCCTTATTGCTGAGAATCAGATCCAGAATTCCATTCCCCTGGCCCATTGTTTTTGAAGAATAACATTATTAAACGAGTGAAGAAAATGTTGATGGTTCTACTTTGGGCAGGTGTCTAGATCATTGCTATTCCCCATCACTACCATGACATGCCTTTGGAATGTTTGTGCAACAGCAACTATTTATTAAGTACCTTTTTTTTTTTTTGCCAGACTCTGTACTAGATACTGGAGCCAGAAATATATAATTGGCATGGTTCCCCTTGAGGGAAGGAACTACTCTATACTACAGCTCCACAGATAATTAAATACAGGTGATATATAAAATCATGGGAAATGGAGCAAGGGACAGTAACAACTTGGGCAATCTGTAAAGACTTTTTTAAAATAATATTTTATTTTATTTTCCAATTACATCATTATTTTTTTAAGTTTTGAGTTCAAAATTCTATCCCTCCTTCCCTTTCCGCTCCCCACTCTGAGATGGTAAGCAATCTGATACAAGTTGTATGTGTACAGTCACATAAAGCATTTCAATTTTAGTCATTTTGTGAGAGAAGTATACTTCAGTCTGTATTCGGACAATATCAGTTTTTTCTCTTAAGGCAGATAGCTTGTTTCATCATGAGTCCTTTGGAATTGTCTCAGATCATTATATTGCTGAGAATATCTAAGTCAGTCACAGTTCTTCATATAATATTACTGTATGTAATGTATACAATGTAACTGTGTACAATGTTCTTCTGGTTATGCTCACTTCACTTTGTATTAGTTCATATAAGTCTTTCCAGGTTTTCCTGAAATCATCCTGTTTGTCCAGCTGTTCTCTAACTGATGGCATCCCCTCAATTTCCAATTTTTTGCCACAGCTAAAAGAGCTGCTATACATATTTATTTTTTAGAAATAGCTTCTTGGGGCAGCTAAATGGTGCAGTGAATAGAGCACTGGCCCTAGAGTCAGGAGGACCTGAGTTCAAATCCAGCCTCAGGCACTTAACAATTATTATCTGTGTGACCTTGGGCAAGTCACTTAACCCCAATTGCCCTGCCTTCTCCCCTCCAAAAAAAAAAAAAAGCAAAAATAAAAAAAATTAAAAAGTTTTAATTGAAAAAGAGAAATAGGTTCTTTTCCTTTTTGTAAAAAAAGGCTCTTTGGGATACAGACCTAGTAGTGGTATTGCTGGATCAGAGAGTATACAGAGCTTTATTGTTCTTTGGCATAGTTCCAAATTGCTCTCCAGAATGGTTGGATCAGTTCACAACTCCAACAACAGAGCATTGGTGTCAGTTTTCCCACATCCCTGCCAACATTTATCATTTTACCTTTTTGTCATATTAGCCAGTCTTGTGGGTATGAGGTGGTAATTTAATTTCTCTAATGCATAGTGATTTAGAGCATTTTTTTTCATATAACTATAGATCTGATTTCTTTGTCTAAAAACTATTAGTTCATATCATTTGACCATTTATCAGTTAGGGAATGACTTGTATTCTTATAAATTTGATTCAGTTCTCTCTATATTTAAGAAATGAGGCCTTTATCCGAGACACTTGCTGTAAAAACTTTCCCCCTAGTTTTCTGCTTTCTTTTTAATTTTGGTTGCATTGGTTTTGTTTATGCAAAACTGTTTTAATTTTATATAATCAAAAGTATCCATTGTACATTTTGTAATTCTTTCTGTATCTTGTTTGGTCCTAAATTCTTCCTTTATCCATAGATATAACAGGTAAACTATCCCATGCCCTTCTAATTTGCTTATGGCATCACCCTTCATGTTTAAATCATGTATCCATTTTGAACTTTTCTTAGTATACAATGTGTGATGTTGGTCTATACCTAGTTTCCATTTTTCCCAGCAGTTTTTGTCAAATAATGAATTTTTGTCCCAAAGACTTGGATCTTTGAGTTTATCAAACACTAGATTACTATGGTCTTTTACTATAATACATTATATACTTAATCTATTCCTTTTGGAAGCATCAAGGACAGCTCTAATTCTTAGCCAATGCCAGATTGTTTGGAAAATGTAAAGAATTCTTGAAAGAAAACTAAACTTTGAAAGGAACTAACTATTCCAAGAATCAGAGATGAAGAGGGAGAGCATGCCAGGCACAAATTATCACAGGCCAAGTCTAAACCATGTTCCAGGTATAGGATACAGTAAATCCTTTGGGACCTAGGATGGAGCCTTGGGGTGTACACACAGTAAGTGAAGCAGAGTAGGGATCAAGATCCAGCAGAGAAGACTGAGAAGATTTGAACAGATGAGAGGAGAACCAGGAGACCAGAGAGTATCCAGAAGGAGGGAGTGATTAATTGGCAGCGTCAGTAGTCAGTCAAGTAGTCAGTGTCAAGAAAGATGAGTACTGAGAAAAGTTCACTGACAATTAGATCAGTGGTAATTCTGAAGGGACCAGTTTCATTTGAATTCAGGGTGTAGAAAAGAGTGCAAGAAAAGGAAACAGAGGACAGCTGCCTTTTTTCTCCCCTTTATCTGTGCATTTGGTTTCCAAACCTTCATCTTTATCAAAATGGATTTTTCTGAGTCATCTTTCTTCAAACAGTGCAATGTGAAATTCTACAGATAAAACACATCCATTGTCACAGCAACAGCAAAGTGAAAGCAGAGGAAACCCTATACCTCCATTTTATTTCTTCCATAGGTTAAATTCCTTTTTCTTTTATTTTTTTTAAATTCTGAACATAAACTAAAAAAAAAAAGAACATTTCCAGTTACAAAGTAGAACAAAAAAAAAGGATTATAGGTGAAACATCACTTATGACATAATTTGATTTAATATATATATAATAAATTTGACATGTTACTTCCAAGCTGTCTTGCTTGTCTTTGTTTTCTTCTGGACTTTCTTTTTGGAGGGCAATTGGGGTTAAGTAACTTGCCCAGGGTCACATGGCTAGGTTTTGTCTGTGTGTGCGTTAAGTGTCTGAGGCCGGATCGAAACTCAGGTCCTTCTGACTCCAGGGCCGATGCTCTACTCACTGCGCCACCTAGCCGCCCCCCATTTTAAAACATTTTGATGACAATATTTCAAAAGGAAAGAGAGACAGGTTTACAAGCAAGAATAACTCTCTCAATACTTTTTGAAGATATTAAGGTTCTGAGAAGATATTTGTTTCTTCTCCTCCTATTAAAATGTTATACTATATTATGATATAGTTCTTTCCGGTTATTCAGATGAATTTATTTTTTCCAGTTTTCTTTGGACTCTTGTGTTTATACTTCTAAGTTCCTACTTAGCTCTGATTTTTTTTATCAGAAATGCCTAAAAGTCCACTATTCCATTAAAGGTTGATTTTGCCCATGGTAGGATTATATGCAGCTTTGCAGGGTAAGTTATTCTTGCTTGTAAACCTGTCTCTCTTTCCTTTTGAAATATTGTATTCTGAGATCTACTCTCAGTTTTAGTAGAATGTGAACCTGATTGTAGTTCTGTGGTACTTGAATTGCTTCTTTCTGGATACTTACAATATTTTTTCTTTGATATGGGAGGTCTGGATTATCTCTGACAGGAGATGATGGTACATTCTATTTTTGCTTTGCCCTCTGACTCTAATACACCTGGGCAGATTTATGATTTCTTGAAATAGTATTCAACTGTTTTTTTTTAAAATCATGTTTTTCAAGAAGTCTAAATCTTAAGTGATTTCTCCTTAATCTGTTTTTCCAGGTGAGTTATTTTTTTATATTTAATATTGTACTTTTTTTCTGCTTTTTCCATCTTTTGATTTTGTTTTGATATTTCTTGCTGTCTCATGGGGTCATTGATTTCTACTTGGTCTATTTTCAGAGATTTTGTTTTTAAGTAAGATTTGCTCTTTGCTGGTATATACCTTCTAATTATTTTCTCCAGAGCTGCTATTCCATTTTAAATTTTTTGTTTCATTTCTTCCAGGTATTCATTTAATCCTTGTGGAAAATCTATGCATTCCTTTTCAGTTGTTATGGAATCAGATTTATAGTAATTTTTTCTACTTGTTGGTGATTTCTTTGATTTAATCATCTCTGGCTTTCAGCAAGCCTTAAATGCCTACTAAGTACTTATAACACTGTGCTAAGCTTTAGTCTCTGAGTTCGACTTTAAGTAGTGTAGAGAGAAAAAGAGAATAGGGCCCAAGACAGAGCTCTGGAGGATACCCATCTTTAGCAGGTGCAAATGGGATGAAGAAGGATGGGATGAAGAAGACTGAGAACGAGTGGTCAGATAACCAGGAGGAAAATCAGGAGAGAATAGTGTAATAGAAACCTAGAGAGAAGAGAGTATCAGAGAGGATGAGGTGATTAATGATCTCAAAGACTACAGAAAAGTCAAGAAGTATGAAGTTTTTAAAATGGCCATTAGATTTGGCAAGTAAGAGATCATTTATAACTGAATAGAGAGCAGTTTTAGTTAAATGATGAGGTCAGAAGCCAGACTATAAAGAGCTAAGAAGACAGTGCGAGGACAGGACATGAAGACACTGATTACAGATGGCCTCTTTAAGGACTTTACCCACAAAAGGAAGAAGAAATATGGGATGAAAACTAGTGAGGTGAGCAGATCAAATGAGGTTTTTAGAGAGTGGGAGAAGACATGGGTATGTTTGTAGGCAGAAGGGAAACAAGCTGTAGAGGAGAGATTGAAGATAAGTGAGAGGATGGTGATGATGGAGGGGACAGTCTGATGGAGGAGATGGGCTGGAGTTGGATTGCTTGGTAAGGAGAAAGGTAGCCTGCTTGTGAGACAGAGGAGAAGGAGAAGACAGCGGCAGACATCTGGGTGATATGAGATGAGGAGGAGGAAGAGAGAATAGACAGCTCTTTGCAAATGGCCTCAATTTTTTTTCAGGAAAATCTGAGACATGATTCTCTGCTAAGAGGTGGAGAGAATAGGTTCTTCAAGGCCCTTTCAGGTATCTCAGGACAGAGGGTTAGGAACCTTGACCTTGGCTACCCTTCTCTATGTACTGCAATACCATGATAGTTGCTGCTCAGTGCTCCTTCCCTAGGCTCCCAGGGTCCCTACCCAAAGGCTTTCTCAGAGGAATTCTCTGTTCTTGCTGACTCTAGACACAGAACTTTGTGGGCTATAAATGTCCTATCTCTGGTCACACAAGGAGGGTCCTTTATCCCTTGCCCATGGGTGTTGGCTGTCTTTATGCTGTTCTGGGGTGACAGATGTCACTTACTATAGTTTCTGCTTGAATGTCTTGATCATTATTCTGTCTGGGTGCAAATATCAGGTTTTCACTAGATGGGTAACAAGGATTTGGGTGAACTATAGCTATTTTGTTTTGGAAGCCACCTCAGCAGGATGACCTGAAGGATTAGTTTTAGATAGCTAGAAAAAAAAATGAAACAAATCTCATCAAAAGGAACAAAAGGTTAAAATCACAGGAAATAATGGGGAAGGGATGAGTGGGAAGCTTAGCAAGGATAGATCTCAAAGAATTCTGCAAAGTAGTTTTCATGAAATTTTTTGGTACTGATTAAAAGGTAGAAAAGTTGATCAATAGAACAAATAGGTAAACAAAATACAGAAGCAAAAGACATGATAAGTGTTCAATAATCCAAAGACCCCAAAGAACAGGAGGAGTACTCACTATTCATCAAAATACTATTTGTAACTATAGATATGGGAAGAATTTATGACCAAATAAGGAATAGAGAAGATCACAGAGAATAAAATTAACAGTTTTGACTACACAAAATTGAAAAGGTTTTTTTTTTTTTTGTTGTTGTTGTTGTTTTTAAAAGCAATTGGGGTTAAGTAACTTGCTCAAGGTTACACGGCTAGTCATTATTTATGTGTGGGTGCTCATTTTCTGAGGCCAGATTTGATCTCGGGTCATCCCAACTCCGAGGCCAGCACTCTTACTCACTGCGCCACCTAGCTACCCCTCAAAATTGAAAAGTTTTTGCACAAAAGACCAAATGCAGTTAAAATGAGACAGTAATAGTTATCTGGGGGAAAAATCTTTGCAGCAAGTTTCTCTCATAAAAGGCTTGATATCTAAGATATGTAACAAACTGACTCAAACATAAGGATGACAGCCATGCCCAAATAAATAAGTGGTCAATGGATTTGAATAGGCATTCTCAAAGGAAGAAACTCATGCTATAAACAAACATAAGAAAAATGCTCCAAATCACCAATAGAGAAATAAAAATTGTTATAACTATGGTTCTACGTCACACCCATCAAATTAAAAAAAAAGGAAAATGACAGTTGTTGGAAGGACTGCAGGAAGGCAGGCACAATGATGTACTATTATTGGGGCTACAAATTGATCTAACCATTCTGGGAAGTGATTATGAACTATATCCAAAAAGTCACTAAATTGTGCCTATCATTTGACATGATGATATCACTTGTAAACATGTACCCCAAAGAGATAAAAAAAATAATAAGTGCACAAAAATATTCAGATGGGGCCAGGGATTCAATTCTTTGTCTTTTAGTTCCTTTGGTTTTTCTGCCCATTAATCTTACCCTAAATTTTCTCTGCCAACTTTCCTCTCTTTGGTTCCTAGGTTTTCTCTCAAGAGATTATCTTTTAAATATATGATGCTATCCTGCTATTTCTTTTACCCCTTTTAAAACCTTTCCTGTATAATCTTTCAAGTTATGATTTTTACTTTTTGCTATAAACATAATATTATGTTCCTTCAGTTACTTTATCTTATTCTTTTTTCCTATGTAACCTTGTTCTGACTGGCTCTCTTCCCCTCATCCCTGATGCCTTCCTCCCATTTTGAATTCGCTTTCCCTTTGAAGTTTTGATTATTAATTTCTTTTTTCCTCTGCTGCTTTTATCTGCTATATAATTCTTTTGTTCCTCCATTGTGTTTCTATCAGTTCCTTCCCCTTCTCCTTTTCAAATATTCTAGATTATTGATCATTCTCTTTAACAGATGAGACAGAATTGAATAAGTCTCAGTTTTCTTTCTTCAGGCACAGTGAATGGCACATAATAACATTTTCCTCCTTTCTTTTAGAGTGTATCAATCGAGAGATTAGCTGTGAAACAACAGAGGCAATTCCAAAACTGCACAGTTTTGTGGAAGAGTCATCAAACGAAAGATTCGAGTTAGGAGAAGCCTGGCAGTGTGCTGTTAGATTAGAACAACAAAAGGACAACCATGATAAACAATCCCAGCAAGTGACAGTCACCCACAAGAAAACATCTCCTAAGTCTATTGACAATGAATGTCATATATTAGAGAAAGAATTCCTTGTGGGATCAAGCTCATTTCCAAAACAAAAGATTCATAAAAGGAAAGGTCGACGTAAACATGATAAACGTGGAAAGAACCTTACACATTTTTCAGATGAAAGTAAACAAGATAGAATCTTTTCTAAGAAGAAACTCTGTAACTACAATAAATGCAGTAAGTCATTCCATTACCATTCACACCTTATGCAGCATTACAGAAAGTATACTGAAGAAAAAGCATATGAACATGGGAAAATCTTCAGCAACGCCTTGTCCCGTACAAATTGTCTGACAATTCATGCTACAGAGAAATTTTTTCAGTGTACTGAATGTGGAAAAGCCTTCAGCTGCAAATCAAGTCATATTCTATATCAGAGAATTCATTCTGGAGAGGAATCCTTTGCATGTAATGAATGTGTGAAATCTTGTAGAAGGAGTATGTCCCTTATTAAACCTAAAAGATTTCATATTGAAGAGAAACGCTTTGAATGTAGTGAATGTGGAAAATCCTTCCGTCACTGCAGAAACCTTGACAAACATAAGAAAATTCATACTGGAGAGAAAACCTTTGAAAGTACTGAGCGTGGAATATACTTTAATCATTGTAGAAACCTTGACAAACAAAAAAGAGTTAATACTGGAAAGAAACCCTTTGAATGTAACGAATGTGGGAAATTCTTCAGTCACTACAGAAGCCTTTACAGACATAAGAAAATTCATACTAGAGAGAAAAACTTTGAATGCATTGAGTGTGGAAAATACTTTAGTCATTTCAGAAACCTTGATAGACATAAAAGAATTCATACTGGTGAGAAACCCTTTAAATGTAATGAATGTGGGAAATCCTTTAGCTATAGGACCCTCCTTACTCATCATTATAGAATTCATACTGGAGAGAAACCCTTTAAATGTAATGAATGTGGGAAATCCTTTAGAGGGCGTGGACACCTTAATAGACATAAAGTAATTCATACTGGAGAGAAATCCTTTGAATGTGATGAATGTGGGGAATCCTTTAGAAGGAGTGAATCCCTTAATAATCATAAGAGAATTCATACTGGAGAAAAACCCTTTAAATGTAATGAATGTGGAGAATCTTTTAGAAGGAATGAATACCTTACAAAACATAATAGAATTCATACTGGAGAGAAACCCTTTAAATGTAAAGACTGTGGGAGATACTTTAGAAGAAGTGAATCCCTTACTAAACACAAGAGAATTCATACTGGAGAGAAACCTTTTAAATGTGATGACTGTGGGAAATACTTTAGAAGGAGTGACTCTCTTACTACACATAAGAGAATTCATACTGGAGAGAAACCTTTTCAGTGTAATGAATGTGGGAAATGCTTTAAACAATATGGAAACCTTAGCAGTCATAAGAGAATTCATAGTGGAGAGAAGCCCTTTGAATGTAGTGAATGTGGAAAATCTTTTCGTCAGTGTGGAGACCTTACTAAACATAAGAGATTTCATACTGAAGAGAAATCATTTAAATGTAGTGAATGTGAGAAGTCTTTTCACCATTGTGCAGACCTTGATGGACATAAGAGAATACACAGTGGAGAAAAACTTCTTGAATGCAATGAATGTGGGAAAACCTTTAGAAGGATTGTATCCCTTGCTAGACATGAGAGAATTCATACTGGGTAGAAACCTTTTAGATGTGATGATTATAGGAAATCTTATAAATGAATGTCTCTGATAAAGATCTGATATAAAAGATTTATAGGGAATGGATACATAAAAATAAATTATATTCCCTTTTTACATTGATTAAAGAATATGAACAAAGAATTTGCAAAAGATTTACAATCAACAATATTCGTGTGAAAAATATTTCAGATCCCTAATAATAAGAGAAACAAAGAAAACAATTGTGATTTCATCTCATACATTTAAAACTGACAAAGATGACAAAAGACAAAATAATAGGTATTTGAAAGGCTTTAGGAAGACAAGTACATTAACATGTGTTTAGCAGAGCTATGAATTGGTCTAATCATTCCGGAAAAAAACATTTGGAATTCTATTTTTAAAAATCACTAACTGTAAGTACCCTTTGATTTGATAATACCACTAGTAGGAAATTAGAAATAAAGCAGTACATATATTGGACTTTTTTTTATATATTGGGTCGTTTTATTGAACAATTACCCACCCACCCCCTTTTGTTATTCTTTATTATATATCAGCCTTTTGGAAGGGGAAGGAAAAGGATACAGTGGGGAATGTAGGTGATGTAAAAATAAAATACACCAATAAAAAAACTTTAAAGGCAGGAAGATCCCATTATTATGAAAATACTTATAGTAGGACTTTTTCTCTAATAGCAAGGAACTAAAAACAAAGTCATTGGGGGATAACTGTGACATATGAATTGCTGAAATATTATTACATCATAAGAAATCACCAATGTGAAGAATTCATAGAAGTATGAGAAGATTTGTATAAACTGATGCATAGTGAAGAAGCAGAAGTAGGAGAATAATTTATACAATGACTATGGTAATTAAAGGAAAGAAAACCACAACTGAAAGACCTCAGAACTCTGAAATTCATAGTGACCAGTCATGACTTCAGAAGACCAAAGGTGAAGCATACTCTCCCACCTCTTGACTGAAAGGTCTAGAATGAGGCATATGTTTTCAGACATAGCAAGTGTTTTGTTTTTTTTGCTTGACTATACTCATGGTAAGGGAGGTTTTTGGGGGGAGATTGGGAAAGTCACTGGGAAGGATGATAACAAAAGAGCATCAACAATTTTTAAAAGGGGAGAATATCCTTTTGATAGAACAGTTACTACAATAAGATAATTTATAGGGAACTCCTAGTTAAAGAAACGTTTAATGCAGCTTGGCACCTTTTCTTCAACACATAATCTTGGGAAACTGTCTAGTCAGTCAACAAGCATTTTTTAAGTGCTTACTACATACCATGTGCTGTACTAAAGGGAATGTAAAGAAATGAAGAAACACTGTCCCTGCCCCAGAGGAGCCCACATTCTTTCAAAGGAGGCAATGTGTAAAACTACATTAATCAACAAACATTTATTAAGCCCTTATAATGTGCCAGGCACTGTGCTAATTGCTGGGATACAAAGAAAGGTAAAATTAGTTTTAAATTTATTTTAATTAGTTTTAAACCTATCTTACAGAGTCCACGCTCTAATGTGGGAGATAATATGCAAAAAAAGTATACATACAAAATATGTACAGTGTAAATTGAAAGTAACCACAGATGGAAGACACTTGGAGGAAAGAGGAGGCAGAGATGAGGAAGGCCTCTGCAGAAGATGTGTGTACAAGGTATGTCCAGAGTAGAGCCCTGGAGCAGAGAAGTTACATTAGTTGCCCCCTATAGACAACACCAGGTTTGTTACAGAGGCAACACTTGAACTCGTGTCTTCTTGGCTTCTAGGCCAATTCTTTAGCTACTCTTCCAAGCTACCTCTTGCTCTGCCAGATAATTCATATCAGTGGAAAAAAAAAAAACCTTTTTATGTATTGAAAGTGAGATATCCCCTCTAGACTTGGAAAACTTGGTGCATATGTGATAATTATACTGCAGAGAAACACCACTCCATTGTGGGAATGGAGTGGTGTTTCTCTGCAGTATAATTATCATATATCAATATTGATATCATATATCAATCATATAATTATCAATATAATTATACCTTAATCTTCAAACTTTCCTTGTCTGCTGCAAATGCTCCCATCTATCACATGCTTTAAAAGAAACTGTCCATACCCTACCATCCTCCCGAGCTATCATCTTATATCTCCTCCTGTTCTCAGCCAAACTACTAGACAAAACTGTTCATACTCAGTGCCTCCATTTCCTGTCCTTTTGCTTCTCAAGCTTTTCAAAATAGTATTTTATTTTTTCCCCAATTAAAGACAATTTTTAACATTTATTTTAAAAAGTGTTTGGGGTTCCAAGTTTTCTTTCTTACCTCTCCCCTCCCTAAAATGGTAAGCAATTTGACATAGGTTATATATATATATGTAATCATATAAAATATTTTCATATTAGTCACGTTGTGAAAGAAGAAACAAACCAAAAGAAAAAAAAATAAAGTGAAAAATAGTACGCTTCCATCTGCAATCAGACCCCATCAGTCCTTTCTCTGGATGTGTATAGCATTTTTCATCATAATCTTTTGGAATTGCCTTGGATTATTATGTTACTGAGACTAGCTAAGTCATTTGCATTTTTCAGCCCTTTTCTATCTGACTTCCAGCCTCATTACTCAACTGAAATTGTTCTTTCTAAAGTTACCAATGACCTCTTAATTAATTCTTTTCTTAATATCTTCTTATCTCTCTACAACATTTGACGCTTGTTTACTAATTCTCTTTTTAGATATTCATCTACATCTGGACCTTCTCTACTATATCACATCTCTTCATATTAAGTAAAGCGTTGGCCCTGGAGTCAGAAGGACCTGAGTTCTGATCCGGCCTCAGGCACTTAACACATACACAAATAAAAACCTAGCCATGTGGTGGCCTTGGTCAAGTTACTTAACCCCAATTGACCTCCAAAAGCCAAAAAACAAAACAACAACAAAAAAAAACCTTTACGCATCCTTTTAAAAATCAAATTAGCCAATGGTTTTGTTTTTCCCATAAAAATAATTTCTAGTCTTATTGGTTTAATGTGTTTACTTTCAACTTTATTATCTCTTCTTTGATTTTCAGGATTTCCATTTTGGTGTTTAATTGGGGTTTTTAATTCTTTTTTTTTTTTTTTGGAGGGCAACTGGGGTTAAATGATTTGCCCAAAGTCACAGGGTGAGTAAATGTGTCAAGTGTCTGAGGTCGGATTTGAACTCAGGTCCTCCTGACTCTAGGGCTGGTGCTCTATTCACTGCACTCCCTAGCCTCCCCCAATTCTTTTTTTTTCTAGTGGTTTTAATTACGTGCCCAGTCCATTAATCTGCTCATACTCATTTTTAATTGATGCAAGCATTTAGAGATATAAAATTTCCCCTAAGTGCTGCTTTGGTTGGATTGCACACCTTTTAGTATGTTGTCTTCTTGTTGCCATCTTTAATGAAATTATATTTCTATGATTTTTCCTTTGACTCATTAATTCTTTAGGATTAGATTATTTCTAATTAATTTTTAATTATGTTTCTAAGGATCTTTATTGAATGTAATTTTATCACATTGTGGTCTGAAAAGGATGCATTTAATATTTCTGCTTTTCTGCATTTGGTTGTGAGGTTTTTATGACCAAATACATGGTCAGTTTTTGTGAAGGTGAAAAAAGTTGAGAAAAAAGTATATTCCTTTCTATTCCCATTTATTTTAATTCAGTGGTCTATCATATCTAACTTTTCTAAAATTCTATTCATCTCCTTAACTTCTTTATTATTTGTTCTATGGTTAGGCTGATCTAGTTCTGAGGAGAGAAAGTTGAGGTCCTCCCATTAGTATAGTTTTAGTGTTTCCTCCTGTAACTCATTTAACTTTTCATTTAAGAATTTGTTTGCTATGCCATTTGGTGCATATATGTTTAGTATTGATATTACTTTACTGTCTATAGTACCTTTTAACAAGATGTGGTTTCCTTCCTTATCTCTTTTAATTAGGTTTGGTTTTACTTTTGCTTTGTCTTAGATTAAGGATTGCTACCACAGTCTTTTTTTTAAATCTTGGCTGAAGCATAAAAGATTCTGCTCCAACCCCTTATTTTAATTCTATGTGTGTCTCTCTGTTTCAAGTGTATTTCTTGTAAACAACATATTGTTGGATTCTGGTTTCTAATCTTTTCTGCTGTCCATTTCTGTTTTATGGGTAAGTTCATCTCATACATATATATACACACACACTCACTCACTCACACAGAGTTGAGTATAGAAATCTAGCCCACCCAATAGGTAAATAGGAGTGGAAAGGGATAAGATAAGGGAGGAGTGTTTAAAAGAGGGCAGATTATGGGAGGCAGTAGTTATAAGCAAAACAGACTTTTAAGGAGGGATAAGAAAGGAGAAAAGGAGGACAAGGAGGGAAATATAGAGTTAGTAATCATAACTGTGAATGTGAATGAGATGAACTATGTTGTTCCCCATTCGATTAACTCCATTATCTCCCTCTTACCTGCAGGATCAAATGTGAATTCCATAAGCATTTAAAGTCCTTTGCACTCTGGCCCCCATCCTACTTTTAAAACTTTTTTAAACATTACTGTTCTTCACACACGATCCAGTCAAACTAATTTTACTGTACATTCTGTATGGGATTCCCATTCTCTCTGTATTGTCTCTTGTTCCTAGAATACTTCCTTCTTGCCCCCTTTTGAGTCCCTAGTATTCTTCAAGGATCAGAAGAATTAATGAATAAAGCATTTATTAAATGTTTACTATGTACAAAGCCCTAGGGATACAAATAGAAAAATCACTGCTCTCAAGGACCTCGCTTTCTAATGGGGACAGATAACACAGATGGAAGGTTTTGGCTGCAAGATGAAAACAAATGTTTCTTGGGGTTCAGATGAAAATCAGATGATAAATCCTTCTTTAATGTCACTTCCACTGATGGGATCTTTTTGGTTTCTGATGTTGAACTTTGGTGACAAGAACTTTTTTCCTTTATCTTTAATAGCTGTGGCTAGAGCATTTGTAGGAGCATTTGCCAGGCTGCACCTCCATAAGGGTTGCCTCCCAGAATAATGGCTAAGGGCAAAGAGTTGAAATCATTACCATTCCCAGGGACCTCGGGTTTAGGGTCCGGAGCTGGCTCCAATGGGATCCAAAGGGAGATGGAGTCAAGCTGCTGGCAGTGCTCTGACTTGCCTTGTACATGCTGCATCCTATCTGTCCCTCAGTGTGCCTCCGCTAAGCTGGCTTGCCTTCCCTGTGAGTGGTAGTTTGTTGGTAGTTTTGGGGCATGGCCAACCCTTTCTCCACAGGAGTTGTCCCTCCTTATTACAGCTATAAGCACTTGTGTGGAAACAGGACCAGTGGTCAGGTAGGTGCTGCCACTTCCAGGGCTCCTCTACTAATATGCTTATTATGCATTTGGTCAGCAGTTGCTGCTGTTGGTGGTGGGCCTTTTTTCCACAGTGATTTATACCATCAATGATGCCTGCAAGGACTGATGTGGCAGCAGACCTGGTGGTTTAGGAAACACTGCTTTTCCCACAGCTTTTGGGTTCAAGGTCCTAGGCTACTCCCATCAGGGTCTGAGGGAAGATGATGGTCAAGGTAGAGGTGGTTGTTTGACTTTTCTGATGCATGCTGCCTGCTGGCTCTCCCTCGCGGTGCTTCATTGTCCCATTTAGGCCGGTTTACCTTCCTTGGGTGGAGGATGATGAAGTACCATCTTCTATATGAAGCATTTCCTGATCACCCAGTGGCTAATGTCTCCTTTCTTACCATCTCTATTTCATACATACTGCATATGGCCATATGTTCTCCTTCAAGCTAGATTGTAATCTCCTAGAGGGTAAGGGCTGTTTAATTTTTGTCTTGACATCTTAAATGCTCAAAATAATTCCTGGCATCCAGGTATACACTTAAGGAATGCTTATGGATTGACAGATTAATATAAGGAGTATGAGAAATTCTTTAGGTGGGGAAAAGAGTTTTCTGAAACAAGATAGTTTGTAATGGAGAGAAAATCTTTTAAAGTTATGATTATAGGAACCAGTATTGTGGGGAAGCAAGAAGAACAGCCAGGCTCTTCCCTATATCTCCTCCACAAAGATCTAGAAAAAATTCACCAGACCAAACCTAAATGGGAAGTCCAAGAAAAAAATCAATGAGTCATTTTTCAAGCCCGGTCAGCATAAAAAGATAAGGGAGGTCTATGGGTGCTGGAAATGGTATCTAGTCAGAAGCCCAACTAGGCAGCACTAGGAAGTAAGGAAATAAGCATTTAGTAGTACTTATTTAGCTTGTAACTATGAGCTAAGGGGCAGCTAGGTGATACATTGGATAGAGAGCTGGTCCTAGAGTCAGAAAGACTAGAATTCAAATCCAACCTCAGATACTTGCTGTGTGACCCTGGGCAAGTCACTTAACCCTGTTTGCCTCAGTTTTATCATCTGTAAAATGGAGAAGGAAATAGCAAATCACTCCAGTACCTCTGCCAAGGAAACCTCAAAAAGCGGCCACAAAGAGTGAGACCCAACTGAAATGACTAACAATATGCTAAGTACTTTACCAATATCTCGTTTGATTCTCAAACAACCATATGAGGCAGGTACTCTTGATTGTTTCCACTTCACAGCTAAGGAAAGTGAGGCAGACACAGCTAGTAAGTGTCTCAGGCTGGATTTTAACTCGGGTCTTCATGATTCCAGACCAAGCACTGTCTCTACACCACTACCTAGCTGTCTCCTCCTGACAATGCACAAGGCCTGAAAGAGGATGAAGGCTAGAGCTGAGGGCGAGAACAGTCCCCAGTGGACACCCATACTGGGTAACAGTGCCCCCTGCAGAGAGTCCCCTCTTCCAAGCTCCAGGTCACACATCCAAGGCAGACAGGAACGGCCATACTCCAGACTGAGGAGCAGTTACAGGCCCTAGGCTGTGTACTGGGCTGGGAACAAGTTCAGAATGTGCAGAGTCCAGCTGTAGCATAAAGTCCAAAGTCAGGAAGTAAACAAGAAGAGTGAGAAAACAAAAAACATCTCACAATACTGACAGAGAAGCTCAAGATATAAACACAGAAGAACGGATTCTAAAATATCTCAAGCAAATCCTCAGATTAAAAAATATCACCAGGGCACAAGTTCAATCAGAGTTCCTAGAAAAGAGAAAGCATTTACAAAATACCTAAAAATTAATCCAAATTAATGCACTAAAAGAAAAGGGGGGGAGGGGAAGAAATGACAACTAAAGAAGAAAGCTTTAGAAAGAAAATAGCTTGTAACAAGAGGCACAAAACTTCTCAAAGGGGAAAAATTTCCCTGAAAATTAGAAACGACTCCACGAGACAACAAGAAATATGTTTTTTGCTTTTTTTTTTTTTTTTTTGGAGGCAATTGGGGTTAAATGACTTGCCCAAAGTCACAAGGCTAGTAAGTGTGTCAAGTGTCTCAGGCCGGATTTGAACTCAGGTCCTCCTGAGTCCAGGGCCAGTGCTCTATTCACTGCGAGGAAATATTTTTTAAAAAATAAAAAAACTGAAAAAATAGAAAAAAAAAAAAGGTAAGGTAGCTCATAAAAAAAAAATCAGGAAAAGATAATTTAAGATTAATTAGTCTGCCTGAAAGCCATGATTTTAAAAAAAGAGTATAGACATATTTCAAGAAATTATAAAACTGTCCAGATATCTTAGAACAAAAAAGAAAAGTAGAAGTAGAAAGAATATTATAGCCATATTCAGTTATCCTAGGTCAAAGAAGAAAAAGATACTATAAGCAGAAAGAATTCAAGTACTGATGAACCAGAGACTATCTCACACGTGATTTAGCAGCCAACACAAAGAAGTAACAAACTTGGAATACAAACTTATAGGTTTACAATTACCTATCCAGCAAAACAGTATAATCCTATGGGGAAGAGATGGGGAGAATGAAGCTTTAATGAAATACAGTAGTTTTAATCATTGCTGATGAAAGAACTGAGAACTCTGAAATACAAACACCAGAGTCAAGAAAAGCAAAAAAAGGTAAACATGAGTAATCATAAGGGACTAAAGAAAGACAAAATGATTACATTAAAAAATAAGGAGACTTATTTATCATCAGGGGCCACAGAGGGCTTGGGAGTGGTTCTGTTGTGTTTGATGATTTTAAAAGAAGAATGGAAAGGTAGGACAAGAGGAATACACTAGAGAATTAGAGGGGAGAGCAGGGATGGGGAAAATTATCACACTTAAGAAGTCTCTATAAACAAAGGAGGTAGGCATAGACGGAAGTGGGTTACACTTGAATCTCAAATTCTGACCTGGTCAAGGAGAAAATAAAACCTCATAGTTGGGTACAGAAATACATTTTGCTTAACAAAGAAACAGGAGGGGAAAAGAAGGGAAAGAATTGGAATAAGACGATACGTTAAGGGAGGAACCAAACAAACCCTCAAAGAGAGGAGCAGGAAATAGGAGGAAATGGGTAGGTAACATAATTAACAATCATAATTGAATATGAATGAGATGACCTCACCCATAAAACAGAAGATTATAGCAGGAGAGATTAGAAACCAGAATCTAAAAATATGGTTACAAGAAACAGAAAAGTGCACACGTATTTAAAATAAGGGTTTATTTCTGGTTAAAAGAAGGTCTAGTAGACAGATTCGATGAGGGAAAATCACAAACAATGGGACTCAACAAACAAGTGTTTGATAAAGTGGAAAACAAATTACCTAGGAAAAAAACTTCTTATGCCAACTGTTAAATTATGAAAAATAAAATAAAAATAAAATCAAACAAAAACACAACTTTATTACTTTGGAGGAGAGAAACTAGACATGCATGGCACGATCTGCTCCAGTACCAGGGAAAGCCAAAGAAGTGAGGATGTCTTGACACATATAGTACTGACTAGAGCTGTTGCCATGGCAAGGAAGTAACATATAGCAAGGCTTCATGACAGTAATGTGCTCACCCGAGCTCAGGGACCACCTGGGCTGGTGTGAACCAGTTCTGTGACTTTGTTGCAGCAAAGTTCATCCGTAGGGTGAGTATAAAGGATTGCTGTTATTCCAAGTTCAGGGCCCAGCTTGCTTGCTGGGTCTTAGCTTTGGAAAATAGAGTATCCAATGATAAAAAGAGAGGAGTGAAAAGAGTGGGGTGGTCTTGGCATGAGAATCCTGAAACAGGGTTTCTTAACCTTTTTGAATGTGACAATACCCTTTTGCAGTCCAGTGACAACTATGGTCCCACTCACACAATCATGTTTTTAAATGCATAAAATAAAATACATAAGATTAAAAAGGAAATCAATAACAGCAAAGTACAAATTATTAAAAAAAAAAACACACAGAAGTTCATAGACCCCATGTTAAAAATTCCTGTTCTAGAGTCTGATTCCTTCCTGGTTAAAGTGATGAAATGGACTCTGAATTGGAGTAGCTGAGGGCCAAGTCCTGGCTGATGGTGATTCCTTTACCCATTTACCCATTCACTTCAAACCTGAAATAGCTGGAAAGATGACTCGTAGCTGACTACAGAAATGATAGACTCAGTGCAATGCCCAAGAGGGTGTTTCTCTTCTGCTCCTCAAGCTCAGGGAGGTGACACACTGTACCTTCCCTTCTTCTCTCCATCCATCAATTAAAAGACATTTATGGGGGCGGCTAGGTGGCGCAGTGAGTAGGAGCACCGGCCTTGGAGTTGGGATGACCCGAGATCAAATCCGGCCTCAGAAAATGCGCACCCACACATAAATAATGACTAGCCGTGTAACCTTGAGCAAGTTACTTAACCCCAATTGCTTAAAAAAAAAAAAAGACATTTATGCCACTTACTGTACTGGCACCTTCAATGTCATCCTCAGCTCTCCCTCTCATGCTCCATAGCTAATCTACATCGATTTTATCTTTATAACTTCTCTCAGATTTGAGAGATCTTTCAACCACTCTTTAGGTCCATGAAGAAAGAAAGACTGGGAAGAAGTTGATATGAAGAACTCCAGTCATGTCTCTATTCCCAGCTTGCTATATGTATGTACAGTGGATTTTGTTATTCTTTTTAAGATACTAGTTGCCAGGATCCATGGCCATAAATAATCTACTGGTTCTCAGGATTTCATGTCATCATCCACTATCTCACCATGCTTATGCATCATATCAAAATCTTAAGATAATATATAAACTGCTTAAGTTGTAAACACCTACTGCACGTGTGCTATGCTAAATCACTTTGATCTTGTTAAGGTTGATGTAAACTTGTGAGGCTATTGCTGGCAAATTGCCTTGTGTGCTCCTCTGTAAATCAAGTGAGTACTGGTCAGCAGCTGGAGAATGCACAAGCTGGAATGCTCTGCCTGCCTCAATCAGCCCCCATAGAGGTTTAGGGGAATATTATTGGAGTTGTGCACCTACTATTCTTATTCTCACTGGTCCCTGCAAGAACAATTAGAGGATACTGTAGGAGTTATCAGCAGACTCCTTGAGAATATAAAAATTAACCCCTTATTATGTCTCTGTTGCTGTCCTTCTGGCTGCCTGGATTAAAGTAAATCTGCTGGAACCCAAAAGCTCCAGTGTCTCCTGTCTGACACTATACTACAGAGCTTCAGGAGTTTCCCTTTGCATAAGATCTGTGAATTTTTCTTGATTAAAGTGAATTATATTACTCCCAATGGGAAAGTTCCTTCATTGTATGTTGTCTGGTCATATATTCTCCTAGATGTGCTTTTTTTGCTATCAACTTGTATAAATGGGATTCTTTGCTATTTGCTGTTTTTCATTGTGGAAGTGGTGGAAATGGCGCTGCCTTGCACATTAAACTTGGGGTTCTGTTTCCCCATCAAGAAACGGAGATCAGGAGCTTAGTTTAGCTTGAACCTAAAATTTGCTTCTCCTAGACTAATAATATTTAAGAAAGCAGCTAGATATAATCCTAGCCCAAGTTCCCCTATTTTTGAGGGGAGCAGAGCGGCTAATGTGTAGTCTCAACCTCCTGCTTCCCCTCCTATTGGGAACCAATGGAGTGGAGTGAAGATATAGGTGCTTCCGGCCTTCCACACCTAGGAAGGCTCATATGGGCATATCTAACCAGGATGGGTAATAGCGGCACTCCCTAAACATACCCTGTAGAATGTATGTACAAGTAGATAATAGAGAGATATAAAGTAAATTCAAATTAATGGGTGTGAGGAAGGGAGGATGACAGCTTGAGGTGATCAGGAAAGACTTCCCAGGCATAAGAGGTAGCCTTTGACCCGAGCTTTGAAGGAGGGTAGGGGAAGAGACGGAGAGGAAGGTCAGAGTGCAGGGAGGAGGAGCCAGGGCAAAGGCAGAGTGGCTGGAGTCAGAACGTCACGAGTAAGAATCAGCAAGTGGACGGAGTGCCGGGCTGCAAAGTACCGGGAAGGAGAGGGACGTGCAATTCTTAAAAGTTAAACAAATTGGGGAGGAGGGTGTCGGTGACTTGCAAACCCAGTCCGGGAAGGAGCTAGCGTCCACGCAGCGCGTTCTGGTTCGCGCAGCGCGGTACAAACGTCACCGGAGTCCATCTTCACCACCCCCCGGGGGTCGGTGCTATTAGGAAGTGACCCTACGACCCGGCAACCAGAAGGGCGAAGCCATCTAAGGGCGCCCCTACAGCGAGCACCTCGGCTCGCGGGGGCCTGCTGATGCTGGACGGGGAACTCAGCGGCGGGGCCGTGGGAGAGGACGGCAACGTTTAGCCTGGACACCGGATGTTGGGAGAGGTCACGGGGCAGTCTGCACGCGCCTCCCCAGCTGCTGTCCCCCGGGGCACAGGCGGGGTACCCAGGCCCCTGAGGAGGTGAGGCCCTAGGGTAAAGTACTGCGCCTCTCTGCCTCTTCCTCCGCCTCCTCCCTAGGCAGTTTCTGTCGGTCTCTCACACACTCTGAGCCTTAAGGCTGAACCCCACCTGCCACCTGCCATCTCCCTTCCAACTTCTCGGAGCATGGCCTTTTCTAAAAACTTGGGTCAGACGAGTGCCACTGAGCCCTCTGGGAAATGGCGTCCCGGGAGCGCGGTGGTTCCGGCTCTTGGTCAGTCTTAGTGGCAGAGAAGACTCCATTTCCCAGAAGACATCGGGGTCGCAGGCTGGGCCTGCGTCTTAGACCCTGACCGCGCCTACCCTCGGGCGTCTTGGGAGTTGTAGTTTTGCGGCTCGGGTCGCGCAAGCGCAATTCTCCGTGGGGCCCGGACGTTCCTTCGAGCCTTTGTTCGTGGGTGCGCTGTGCAGCGCAGGTGAGGAAAAGGGGAGAGGGGGAAGTGAGGGGTTGTCCCCGAGGTGTCTGAGCGTGGGTGTGCGTGTCTGTGAATATGCGTGCGCTTTCGTGAGGGCTGTGGCAGGGTGGGGAGGCCCTGCTGGGCAGAGGGCAGCTTGGGTTCGCCTGGTTCTGGGTGCTAGCGCCCATAACCCTGTGCAGATGTCGTTGTGCGTGTAAGTACTCCCGTGGGGTGGGGGATGGGAAGAGACTTGTATGAGTGTGGCCTTGCGTGGGGGCTGGGGGCTGTGTCAGGGTGGGAGGTTAGGAGAAAAGGCTGAAGGGGATGGGGGGGCACCCAGGACACTGGTGGGCAGTGAAAAGATAACACCTGGCAAAGAGAGAGACCTAGGGAGCTCTGGGGCACCTGGCTGGGTATGAGAAAGTCACAGATCAGGTGAGAGGCCTGAGGAAGGCTTTCAGTGTCTGAAGGAAGTGGGGGGGAGGGAGCAACAGGGAGTCACCCGAAAAGCCGCAGCCCCTATCCCACTCCTCACGCTCCTCAGGCATCGCTGCTCCTGTCCCAAGTGACTGGCTTTATCCTATTACCTTCCCTCATTCTATAAAAGCCCCTTCCTCATCTTATTTCTGACCCTTAATCCTTTGTGGTCATTTCTTTCGTTCAGTTCAAGGACCACCACTTTTTTCTTAATCTTTCTGGTGGACCTTGTAAACTTTTCTCAAGTGCTTAGCGTAGTACCTGATACATAAGAGGCACTTAGTAAATGTTATCTGTCTGACTGACTCTTAAATTCCTGAAGTTTGTCTCAAGGACTCTCTCTATAGTATAGTAAATCCTGACTGATAACTGTTTATTCTAAGAAAGCCCAATATGTTAATTTAAAGGGCAACCTTCAGATACTTCCTAGCTGTATGACCTTGGCTAAGTCACTTAACCTTGTCTGCCTCAATTCCTCATCTGTAAAATGAGTTGGAGAGGGAAATGCCAAATCCCTCCAGTATCTTTGCCAAAAACAAAACAAAACAAAATCCAAAACAACCCACAAAACAACAAATCCAAATGGGATCATAGAATCAGACACAATTGAAATGACTAAACAACAACAAAGGTTTCTTCTAGCTCTGAATCTTATAATCCCAGAAAAACTAGCTCCTGCCTTGAGATCCCTCTCTCTCTGTCTCTCTCTTTCTCTCTCCTCTCTACCTGCCCCCCCTTTGTCTCTCTCTATCTCAGTCTGTCTCTCTTTCCCTCTCTTCCTCTTTTCCTCTCCATGTGTCCCTCTCTCCCTCTGCCTCTCTCCTTCTCCCTCTATAAAACATTGAGGTTTCCTAGGGCTTTATAGACATGATTTCATTGGAATCTCACAGCAAACACCTGGGTGAGGCGAGGAGCAAACTCTGGCTCAGACACATTCACAGGGTGATTTTCAGGGAGAACAGCAGTACTCAGTCTGAAAGCTAGCTACAGTTCTCCCTGCCTCAGCCTTTGTCCATTTCAGTTTCAGCAAGCATTTAGTAAGCTGCCCTTGAATGCCAAGGACTTGCCATGTCAAATCAGCAAGCATTTTTAAAGTACTTTTGCTAAGCACTGGTAATTCAAAGAAAAGCAAAAATTGGGTCCCTTCCTTCAAGGAGTTCACATTCTAATGGAGAGAAAGGAGCTGGGCATACAAAGGAAAAAATGGAATTGTTTCTGTTTTTGAGGGTCCCTGCCCTTAAGGAATCTACTTTCTACTGTCCATCTTTATCTTCTTCATAGTTTTCCAGAAGCCCTTATACATGGTGGGAGTGCCTTTATTTAGAGTATTGTAGGGCCCATGTAGAAGCTCTGTCCACCAAAACAGATTGGCTACTTATATGTAATTCATAGTCTTTGGGTTGAAAAAGATAAATGACTTGTTAGTAGTCACACCCCTAGTATGTGTCAGTGGCCAAACTGAAACCTAGGTCTTCCAGACTCAAAGACTAGTCCCATGTCTACTATGCCCCATTGCTTCTTCTGAAAGTACATGGCAATTATTGAATGTTTGGAATGAATGAAGTTTATCATGTCCTCATTTGTTTATCCAGGGCATTTGACTGTCTTCAGGAACCTGGGATGAGATCTGTGACTGAGGTGACTGAGCCATTCCAGAAGTGCCAGCAGAAGGGTTCCTTCCTGGAGAGACAGAGACTCATGTGGTGATGGTCCCAGACAAATAAACCTTGAGTTTATATGCTCCACTTCTCCAGGGAGGTGAAGGCCAAGCAACCTGAACAGTTACTTACGTCCTTGGAGCTCCTTCCTAATAGGAAAAGATACAGCTACCCCGATACCTTTGGTAACAACTTCAGGACAGGCTGATGGGAACAGATGCTCTTGGAGTGGCTCGTGTGGAAGTGGGAAGCTCTTCTCACCATCTTGCCTTTGGAGTAAAGTCAGAGCATCCACGAACAGCAAGGCATAGGTGATCATGGAGAATTTGGCCCAAATGTTTGAGACAGGTAAGGATAACAGGAGTTGGTATGTGGGCTGGTGTCCCCTCTGTGGCCCTGGGCAAGTCACATTTCTTGTCTGAGCTGAAGTTTGCGCCTCTCAGGCCTCCAGGAGCAGCATCCCAGCACTCCAGGCCTCCCCCACGTCTTTGTTGTGAAGTCCAGTGAGATCGTGTCTCTAAAACTCTTTATAAACCTTGACCATTAAAGGTCAACTGTTCACATGCCTGAAGTCGCAATCATTTCTCAGGCTTTTAGGAACCTGGCACATCGGGAAGCCAATCCCTTCATTTTCTAGGGATGAATAGCCAGCCTTTCTATCCTGCTTTAAGTTTTGCAGAGTCTTACCCATATGGGATTTCATTGGGTCTGTTCTTGTGAATAGGTCCGCCTTGGCTGCAGGGGGAAAAGATGATTCTATATCCATTGTAGCTGTAGATAGATAGCTGTAGCTGTGGATATATAGATAGACCACTGTAGATACTGATGGAGCTGTGGACTAAAACAGGCTTCCATTGTTAGATCTTCCTCTATGGAGAGAGATATCTGTATATCTGTCTATATTTATACACATAACTATCTGTAAATCCGTATAGATCTATGAAGAGGATGCTAGTGTTAGTGTGGTAGACCTGGAGTCAGGGAGTTCAGATCCAGCTCTATGACACTGGAAAAATCACTTAACCTCTGCCTCAGTTTCCTCATTTGTAAAATGGGGATAATAACAAAAGTACCTGTAACAGCAAGCACCCCAGCATCCCCAGGGTGGCTGCCGACATGGGTTCTTAGATCTGCTTTTCTAAAGGAAAGCAAGGCAAAATGGGTTCACAATCTTGTCTTAATCAATCAAACATATATCATTTACCTAGTTCAGGGGCAGAAGTCAGCACCCTGAACTTCAGAGAATACAAACAAGTTACAAGCAGACAGAGAAACAGGTCAGCAGACAGGCTTCCAGCTGTCTGACCATTACGTCCATACCTAGTCAGTTACCAGAGAGGGAAGCATCAACATCTGGGTTTTCAAAGCCAGGGGGTTCAGTGTCTGCCCAGAGTCTCGTCTGGTCAAATCACACAACTCTTCCCAAAGTGAGTTCCAAAGCAAAACCTCACATCAGGGTATATATAGCCTTCTCTTGGATCAGAGAATGTCACAACCCTCTAGACCCACTGCCCAATCACAAAGCACCAAGGTGTGGTTATTCCTGAAAACCAAGCCTCCTGCCACAGGCTCCTTGTGACCACATTCAGCCAATTAGGGGGCAGAGTGTATTTTCAAATCAAGGAAGGTTCTCAGAGTCACCTAAGCCTATCAAAGGGCCTAGGGGCAGAGAAGAACTTAGCTTCCCATTCCCATAACAGCACCTTCCCAGGGGGGTTGTGCAGATCAAATGAAATAATATATGTATAATGTTTTGCAAAAGTTAAAACACTTGCCAAGTGTTAGTTATTCCATATATACATACACATACATATATGCATACTTATATCTATATGTAAGACACATTGTCATATTAGCTATGATCTAAGTAAGCAGACTGCTGGTAGGTAATCCAACCTGACCTTTTTTTATCCTTTCAGATTCTTACCTTCCTTGGGGTCCCCACTAAACCCTAAATGCTTATTGTTGATACACCAATTGCATCCTTATGGTCAAATTCCTTTTAGTGTTCTAGGTCAGAGGTTCCTAACCTGGGGTCCAGAAATATTTTAAAATATTTAAACATTAAATATTTTTATAACTATCAGTATAACGGTTTCCTTTGTAATTTGGGGCATTCTCTTTTATGCATTTAAAACCATGATTCTGAGAAACATTTCTGCCAGTTTGCCAAAAGGGTCCAGTTCACACAAAAAAAGCTTCTGGCTTCCTGCTCTAGTAAATGGCTTCTCATGCTGTGGAAGCCCACCCTGCTCTTCTCTTGGCCCATGGGATATCACTGTCCAGCCAAACATTAGAGCAGGTGCTCTTATTCTATTTCTGTTTCACAGAATCTTTGGCATTCTGGTGAAGCCCATAGATCCCTTCTCAGAATGCCATTTTTTTTTTAAATGGAAGGAAAGGCTAAATTTCATTTAGAAGTTAGTGAAAATAAAAGTATAGTCTGTCAACTCATCCAGCTTCATGGATTCTCTGAAGTCTCTTCATGGACACCGTGGGATTCTGTAGATCCCAGATGAAGAGCCCTGTACTAGAGGAAGGTCTCCCTGGCCTTAGGGTGTATATAGAATACTCATTATATGAGAATATTTGAAGCCTAAGGCGAGCCCTACAAACATCCCATTTTCCAGCCTTCTTGGACTTCCCCCCTCCCTCTGCTAGATGGGAAACATGTACCCTAAGAAATCAAGGTAGGAGAACAATTTCCCATTGACTGTTCCTGGAGCAGGGGTAGGTGGGAGGGAACAACCCATTCACCAAACCCCCTCCTAAGCTCTTCCCTTCAAAGTATTCTGCCGTACTTTCAGAAGTCACTGGTGGTGAGCATGTGATTTGTTCTAATGTTTACACAAATGTCACTTTGTTCTTATACAAACCTATGATGTGGGTTGGTCAAGTGGCATTTTTTCCTCCCCATTTTGCATATTTGCAAATTGAGGAGAAGCTTATATCAGAGCTGAGGTTAGAATTCTGTTGCCTTACTCTTGGTTTTGTGCCATACCCACCAGGCCTCCCAGAGAGTAAAGCTTTATGGGTAGAAAATGACTTTATCCAAAGCAGCCTGAAAAGAGATTGATGCTACCTATGAGCCATGGAGGAGAACTGGGATATTTTATTCCCAAGGGAAGTTAGGTGGCCCAGTGAACAGAGCACTCAGTGCACTTGGAGTCAGAAAGAACTGAGTTTCATATCCAGCCTCTGTCACTAACCAGCTGTGTGACTCTCGGCAAGTCACTTCCCCACTGATTGCCTCAGTTTCCTCATCTGTAACATGGAGATAACAATTGTAGCTACCTCCCGGGGTGTTTGTGAGGATGAGATGATAAAATATTTGTAAAGTGTTTTTCAAACTTCAGTGCTCTCTATAAATGATGTGAGAAGGATCATAGTTTGTAGCATGTCGCTGTGAATCCCCACCCATTTGGCCCTAGTTCAGACCTTAATACTCTTCCTTGGGGCCTGCTGTGACCACATAGATTGGGACAGGGTCTCAGGCCCTAAAACCCATCTCTTTCATCTTTCTTGGGGGATTCTTGATTCACTCTAGACTCTGGAGTTCCCCTCAGCCTGCCTTTGTGTAGGGACCATGGTGGTCACCCTTCTTGATTTTCTCAGTATTTCTGCTCTGATGTATTTGAAAGCTACACATCAGGATTGTTCTCCCTCATGGTACCTTTTCTCCCCTTAGATCTGCCTTCTCCAGACTCTTTCTTTCCCCAAGAAAGGAGCACAGAGCAGGAGGAAGGAATGACCTCTGACATCCTGTCAGTCAGAGCCCAGGTAAGTTGGATTCTTCTCTCTCTCCCAAATGCTGGGTTATTTCTTAGAGCAGATAGGTCACCTTCCATTACCTTTGGTCTCTGCTTAACCACGTCCTGTGGAAGCCTCAGAACCCCAGTTTTTCTCACCTAGAAAATGAGCCTCTTCCGACAGGATGTCAGGTGGGTAAATTATGAGGACAGAAGTAGACAGTAGATCACTCAGCCCACCCCTCATTTGGGGCCTGAAAAACTGAGCTCAAGAGAGGAAATGTCTTACCTGATCTCAGAAGGGAAAGAACTGGAATTAGACCCAATGTCTCTTCTTTAAAAAAAAACAAAAACCCAACAGTGATATTCTTTGTTTTAACATCATCTTCATTACCTATATTTACAGGGTGGTCCTGATTAGGGTGAATAATGAATCCCCTGAAGTATTTGGATTTGCACTATTTAAAGTTGTAATTAAATAAAAATGTAGTAATTATCCTCAACCCAATGGAAACATGCAGTGCAAATTCAAGTAATGTGATCACCTTGGGGGATTCTTGATTCACTCTAGATCTGCCTTAACCTCCCCTGTTTCTTCTTCAGAGCATCATCTCTTTATAACAAAGAATTAAAACAGAAACAGCTCAGCAAAATTAATCACCGTGGGATTCAAGTTTGACAGGATATTCATCATGTTCTGTGTCTGTAGACCCCCACCTCTGAAGAAGGGAAGGAATTTTGTACCCTCCCTTGGGGACTCAAGCTTGGCTTGTCATTATCAGTATTAGTTTTTGTGGTGGTGGTGGTTGTTTACATTGCTGTAATTGTATTTATTGATTTCCTGGTTGTGCAGACTTCCTTTAACATCTGTTCCTAAAAATTGTCACTTGTCTCCCCACATTCTTTATTGTCACCATTCCTTATAGCACAGTGATATTCCATTATGTTCTTGTACCACAGTTTGTCTAGTTACTCCCTAATAGATGGGCCACTGTTCACGGTGGTTTGCAATACAAAGAATTCTACTGTAAATCTTTTGGTATGTATGGGGGCCTTTCTTTCTCTCTTTAACCCCCTTAGAGCATTTGCCTACCCAGAACCCTAATCCACTGCCCTAGTAGTGGTATCACATTCAGATAGAAATAACCCCTGAGGGCTGTATACTGACTTAGAAAACACGAAATTAACATTATGTTCTTTTGTACAGTCTGTGAACTTTTAAAAAATATTTTGACAGAAGTATTTTAGTCAGTCATTTAGTCAGCAAGCTTTTTTTAAGCATCTACTATGTACTAGGCTCTGTGCTAAGTGCTGAGCCTACTAGGAAAGGCAAAAAACAGTGCCTGCCCTCAAGGGGCTCCCAGTCTAGTTGGGGAGACAACACATAAACAACTTTACATAAAGAAGTTTAGACAGGCTGAATTGGGAGTAACCATAGATGAAAAACTCTAGTGTTAAGGAGAACTAAGAAAGGCTTCCTGGAGAAGGGGGGATTTTTGGTAGTTTGGTAATTTTTAAATCTAAAGGTGTCTAGGAGACTGCATCGAGGAGGAGGACCTGCAGGCATCCAGGCATGAAATGCTGAGGGCCTGCCCAGGGTGTTAAGAGGTGACACTGTGTACACGGTGCTTAGCATGGCACTTGGCACATAATGGGTGATTAATGGTATTGTTTATTGATTGATCCAAAGTTCGGAGTTGAGGATGACACCCAGGTTGTAACCCTGGGAGTGTGGGAGGACGATGATACACTCAGCTGTAAATAGGGAAGTTTGGAAAAGAGGAAGGAAAGATGATTTTGGTTTTGAGCTTTGAACAGTTGATATTTCTCCATTTGCTTAAATCTGATTTTATTTGTGTACAAAGTTTTTTTATGACTTTCTTCATATAGATCTGGATTTGTTTTGGAAGGTATATTCCCAGGTATTTTATACTGTATGTCTAGTGTTATTTTAAATGGGGTATCTCTAGCTATTTCTTCCTACAAGATCCTATTCGGAATATATAGCAACAGAATATATAATCACAAGACTATAATTTGTAGTTAGAAGACACTAACATTAATCTGGTGTCTGATAAACCCAAAGATCTAAGCTTTGGGGGCAAGAATCTGCTATTTAACAAAAACTGCTGGGAAAACTGGAAAGTGGTTTGGTAGAAAGTAGATATAGACCAACATCTCACACTGCATACCAGGAAAAATTCAAAACGGGTACATAATTTAGACATAAAGGGTAATAACATAAGCAAATGAGGGGAGCTTGGAAAAAATTAGCTGTCAGATCTATGGAGAAGAGAAAAGTTAGGACCAGACAAAAGCTAGGATCATGGGAAATAAAATGGGTGATTTTGATTACATGAAATTAAAAAGGTTTTGCAAAAATAAAACCAATATAGCCAAAATTAGAAGGAAAGCAGGAAACTGGGGAAAAATTTTGACAGCTAATTTCTCTCATAAAGGCCTCATATTCCAACTATATATAGGGAACTGAGCCAGATTTATGAAAACAAGAGTTAGATTCCCCAGTTGACAAATGGTCAAAGGATATCAATAGGCAGTTTAGTCAAAGCTATCAAGTCACATAAAAAAAAATACTCTAACTACTGATTAGAGAATTGCAAATTAAAGCAGCTTTGAGATATTGCTCCACATCCGCCAAATTGGCTAATGTGACCAAAAAGGGAAATGAAAAATGCTGAAGGGGATGTGGAAAAATAGGGACACTAATGCATTGTTGGAGTTGTGAATTGGTCCTGCCATCCTGGAGAACGCTTTGGATCTATACCCACAGGGCTATAACACTGTTCATAACCATTGACCCAGCAACACCACTACCAGGTCTGTATCCCAAAGAGATCAAAGAAAAGGGAATATGTACAAAGATATTTATAGCAGCTCTTTTTGTGGTGGTAAAGAATTGGAAATCGAGAGGCTGCCTGTCAATTGGGAAATGGTTGAACAAGTTGTGATTTGTGATGATGATGGAATACTATTGTGCTGTAAGAAATGAGGAGGGGGATGGTTTTAGAAAAACCTGGAAAAACTTAGATAAACTAATGCAAAGTGAAGTGAGCAGAACCAAGAGAACATTGTACACAGTAACTGCAATATTGTAAGGATGATCAACTGTGAAAGACTTAGCTGCTCTAATCAATACAACAAATCCAAGACAATTCCAAAGGACTCATGATGAAAAATGCTATCCATCTCCAGAGAAAGAACTGATGAGGTCTGGAGGGAGGAATTGAATTTTCAAATTTTAAATTAAAATTTTAAAAATAAAAAAAAATGAATGTTAACTAGAGTATATAAAAAGAAGGCATTAGCATCTGGGGTGTCATGAAAGGGCTTCATGTAGAAGGAAATGCTGGAGGTGGGTTTTGAAGGAAATTAGGGATTCTCAACAGAAGTGGTGGGTTGGTGTAGCAGCAAGCACCCCAATATCCCCAGGGTAGCTGCCAATACAGGTTCTTAGATCTGCTTTTCAGAAGGAAAGCAACTCAAAATGGGTTAACAAGCTTACTTTAATCAAACAAACACACATTACCTAGTTCAGGGGTAAAAGGTCAGCACCCTGAACTTCAGAGTTACAGAACTTACAGATCAGACAGGCTTCCAAACTGTCCCAACATTACATGCATCAATACCAAGTCACAGTTACCAGAGAGGGAAGCATCAACATCTGGGTTTTCAAAGCCGGGGGGCTCTCAACAACGGCTTCCCAGAGTCTCATCTGGTCAAATCACACAACACTTCTCAAAGTGAGCCCCAAAGCAAAGCCTCTCCTCGGGGCTTATATAGCCTTCTCTTGGCTCAGAGAATGTAACAACCTTCTGGACCCACTGCCCAATCACAAAGTATCAAGGTATGGGCTTTCCTGAAAAACAAGCCTCCCACCAAAGGCTCCAGGTGCACTTAAGCTAGGGGCAGGGAAGATCTTTAAATTTGCATTTCCATTACAGTTGGGAGGAATGATATTATAGGCATGAGAAATAGCCAGTACAAAGAGATGGACAGGACAGTGCTATCCATAAAGGAAGGGGAAGGAGGTCAGTTTTACAGGACTCTAGGCAGTTTTCAGAAAAAATAATATGTAAGAAAAGGTAGGTTGCTTACTGCCAGGGTATGAAGAACTTTAAATGTAGCTTATATTGGGTCCTGCAGGGCAATAGGGAACCATTGGCCTTTTTTGAAGCCAAAGGAATGCATCAGTTAACCAGCACTTTTATTAGTTGAATTCTGCGTGCCAGGCACTTGTAGCAGCAAGCACCCCAATATCCCCAGGGTGACTGCCAGCACAGGTTCTTAGATCTGCTTTTCAAAAGGAAAGCAACTCAAAATGGGTTAACAAGCTTACTTTAATCAAACAAACATACATTACCTAGTTCAGGGGAAAAAGGTCAGCACCCCGAACTTCAGAGTTACAGAACTTACAGATCAAACAGACAGGCTTCCAAACTGTCCTACCATTATATCAATACCAAATCACAGTTACCAGAGAGGGAAGCATCAACATCTGGGTTTTCAAAGCCGGGGGGCTCTCAACAACGGCTTCCCAGAGTCTCATCTGGTCAAATCACGCAACACTTCTCAAAGTGAGCCCCAAAGCAAAGCCTCTCCTCAGGGCTTATATAGCCTTCTCTTGGCTCAGAGAATGTAACAACCTCCTTGACCCACTGCCCAATCACAAAAGTATCAAGGTGTGGGCTTTCCTGAAAAACAAGCCTCCCACCACAGACTCCAGGTGCACTTAAGCTAGGGGCAGGGAAGATCTTTAAATCTGCATTTCCATTACAGCACTGTGCTAAGCCCTGAGGGTACAGATACATGCCTCTCGAGATCTGTGTGCCACCATCCTGTCTACATTTGGAGAAGTTGTACTACTTTGATGGGCAGGTGTTACCACATGGGTGTTTTCACTTTGGGGGATGTGGATCATTTTTATTTTTTTGTAATGGATTTTGATCGATATCTTTTGATTTTACATTGCTTAGATTTCCCATTGTAACACTTGTCGTTCCCCTTCCCAGAGATCCATCCCTTATTTTATTTTATTTTATTTTATTTTATTTTATTTTATTTTATTTTATTTTATTTTATTTTATTTTATTTTGCAGGGCAATTGGGGTTAAGTGACTTGCCCAAGGTCACAAGGCTATGTGTGTGTGTGTGTGTGTGTGTGTGTGTGTGTGTGTGTGTGTGTGTGTGTGTGTGTTTTAAGTGTCTGAGGCCAGATCTGAACCCAGGTCCTCCTGATTCCAGGGCTGATGCTCTATTCACTGTACCACCTAGCTGCCCCCAGATCCATCCCTTATAACAAAGACTTTTTCTCAAAGAAAAGGAAGAGCAGCAGAAGAAAGATAATCAGCTTTTGAACACTTTTCATGTTTGTTTCCTGGGTATGCGTGAGCTGTTTATATCCTTTGGCCAGTTATCCATTGGAAAACTGTGTCACCTGCTTATAGATCTAAGAATCACATGCTCATCATTATATACTAAGAATCATTTGCAGACCCATTCTTCCACTTCTTTTTCTCTTGGTTCTTTCTCTCTTTTTTTTTTTTTTTTAAGAAATACAAATATAGGGGCGGCTAGGTGGCGCAGTGAGTAGAGCGTTGGCCCTGGAGTCAGAAGGACCTGAGTTCGGATCCGGCCTCAGACACTTAATGCACACACAAATAAAAACCTAGCCGTGTGACCTTGGGCAAGTTACTTAACCCCAATTGCCCTCCAAAAAAAAAAATGCAAAAAAAAAAAAAAGAAATACAAATCTATATTGTATGCATATGGAGAGATCAGTTTACTAAAGGCCCTTGCCTTGGAGGCATCTCTGTCTTCTGGCTTCTCTGAGGTCTCTGCCCAAGGCTGGGCTCCTGCAAGAAGCCTTTCCTCCTCCTTTAGCGTGGTGTCTTCCTTTTGAGACTACCCCAAGTGGATCCGGCATGGTCTTTTTTGTATGTTATGTCACCTCCATTAAACTCTGAGCTCCTTGAGGGCTGGGGCTGGTTTTTGCCTTTCTTTGTATCCCCAGGGTTTAGTATGGTCAGTGGCACACCTAGGTACCTAGTAAATGGTTGGTACTACTGACAGACTAACACTAAGAGTTTTTCTTGGATACATGAACCTTTTCAGATATTTCATCTTGTTCTTTCTTTTCTTAAATTAAATCATTTATAAGTGATACTGAACATCAGTATAACTGAGTGGAGTTATTACTGGCTGTGTACGTTTCCTTAGTAGTGTCACTTTTCACTCCTTTCCTATAAGTTTCCTTTGATGTGCTGTGTCCATTCATTATCACTGACTTTTCCTCCTCTGTGGTCCTAGTTATTTATACTCTGGTCTGCCATTTCTGTTTGTCTTTTACATTTTTTTCACTAATAATCTTTGTAGATTTCTTTCTATTTTTCATATTTGTTCCTTGCTTACATTATAGTATTTCATTACATTAATGTTCCATGGTTTATTTAACCATTTTTCTGTTGGTATTTAAGTTGTCTACAGGGTTTTGTTTTTTAATTACAAAAATACTGCTAGGAAAATCTTGGAACAGTTAGCTTCCTCCCACCCCCAGTAACACTTTCAGGGCATATTCCTGGGAATAGAATTATTGGGTCAATAAACATTTCAGAACCCACAGTGTTTCAGGCATTGTGCTAGGCACTGGCTCAGAGAGTATGATGATTTTGTAACTTCTACAGCACACTGATTACTTTCCAAAACAATTCAACAAGTTTGTGATTGTACCAGCAGTAAAGAAGTTTACCTGTTTATCCCCCTTTTGCCACATGGAGCCTTGTTGCTTTCAATTATTGCTGCCAGTTTGATGCATCTGAGGTGATACCTCATTGATTTCTTTGCTTTTTAATGAGATTGAGGATTTTTCAAGTGATTAATAACAATTTGGCAGATGCAGTGAATAGAGCACTGGCTCTGGAGTCAGGAGAACCTGAGTTCAAATCCAGCCTCAGATACATAACACTTATTAGCAGTGTGACCTTGGGCAAGTCACTTAACCCCAATTGCCTCTCCAAAAAGCAGAATATTAAAAAAAAATAACAATTTGGCAATTAGGTGGCACAATGGATAGAGAGCTGAACTTGGAATCAAATCCAAGTTCAAGTATGGCCTGAGACACTGTGTAGCTGTTTTATCCTGGGCAAATTCCCTTTTTGCCTCAGTTTCCTCATCTTTAAAATAGGGATAAAGAATAGTACCTATTTCCCAAGTTTGTTGTGAGGATCATATGAGATCATATCTGTAAAGTACTTAGCTTAGTGTCTGGCACACAGTAGGCATTTAATAAATACTTGTTAAATCTAATTCTAAAAAATCTGTGCTCTCTTTTTGGAAGTTGTTTGATCATATCCTTAGCCTATATTTGTCCAGTATAGACTTGGAGTCACCCTTGTGAATTTTTTACATTTCCTTAGCTATTTTAAATGTCAAAAACAAACTGGGGGGGTATTATTTACCATCACAATTTTTGTAACCTGTTGGTTTTTTCTTCTGTTTTTTTTTTGTTGTTATTAACAATCTTCAACAAACTCAAACATTCAAACATGTGGAGAACAAAAAGGATTACATATTAAGCTATGAACTTCTGTTTTTTTAAAGTATATATGAAAAAATATATCAAATTAAGCAAATTAGTAATAGTTGCCCAGTTTGTCTTCTTATGAATGTTTTTGTTTTGTTTTATTAATGTTTTTTTTTTTTTTCATAACAATCACTTCCTACTAATTCTTCTCTACTTCCCTTTTAAAGACCTCTTGCCCTTGTAACAAATAATAGTCAACAAAACATCAGCACATTGAACAGGTCTGAAAATGGGTGCCTCATTCTGTCTCTATCCTCCATTAGCTCTCCAGTGAGAGGACTGTTTCTCCCATCTTCCCTCTGAAGACAGAGTGGGTCACATCTTTTCAAAGTCTGTTTCCTTTACATTATTGTGGTGGTTGTGTAAATTATATGCCTAGTACATGAGCCTGTGCCCAGAGAGGAGTAATATTTCTTCTTTTGTGTCCCAGAGCTGAGATTTATCATTGCAGTTAATTTGAAGTTAGCAAAAGATCATATTCCTTGGCAAAAACAAGACCCCAAAAAAGTAAAGTGAGGATTGAACAGCTCTGCTCCCCATCATTTGTTATCATTGTTCTCTCCACCTCAAACAGTGGTCCTGTCCCTTTAAACTTTCTTTCCCCTCCCCTTTCCTTCTTTTCTTTGGTATGGGGAACTCTTGGGTAAGGAAATCCCTTCTACCAGTGCAGGTCAGCACACTTCTACCACTTAAAGACTTAGATTATTGAGAGGTTAAGTGACTTGCTGGTATATATCAGAGGTGAGTCCTGAACTAAGGACTTCTGGCTTCAAGGCCAGCTTTCTATGCACTCTGCGGGGCTTTTCTCTCCACCCAAGAAGACCCTTCTTGTTAGCCTTAACTATTTTTGCCAAATACACACACATCTGTATCTTTATATCCATATCTATATCATTCTGAGCTTTAATATTCCTGACCTCGTTTGTATAGGATTGCACCGCACTTTTGTGTTCGTCTTTTGCTACCTGCTTTTGCTTCCATTTTCTGTACATATCTTTTTTTTTTTGGAGGGGTAAGGCAAAGCAATTGGGGTTAAGTGACTTGCCCAAGGTCACACAGCTAGTAAGTGTGTTAAGTGTCTGAGACTGGATTTGAACTCAGGTCCTCCTGACTCTAGGGCTGGTGTTGTATTCACTGTGCCACTTAGCTATCCCTGTACATCTCTTTCTTAAAAGTTGATTGGATAGTTCCATGGGTATCCACATTGGCAGCTTTAGACAGTTACACTTTTCTGTTTAATTTGCCTTCTCTTTGTGTCTTAAGGATTTGATTTTTAAGACTTTCCCCACCTTTCCTGACCTTACTTTACCTTACTGAGCTTTGAATGGAAAATACATAAATACATACATAAAAAGATACACACATGTATATATATGCACATATATATGTGTGGATAGATTTCATTAAATATTTTCCAATTACATTAAAAATTCTTTTAACATTTAAAAAAATTTGAATTTCAAATGCTCTCCCTCCCTCTTGCCCCTTTTCAGAAGGTGACGATATATTGATTTACATGTGAAGTCATACCAAACATATTTCCATATTAGTTATGTTGATAAAGAAAACACAAAAAAACCCCAAGAAAAATAAAGTTAAAAAAAATGTATGCTTCAATCTGCATTCAGAATTCATCAGTTCTCTTTCTGGAGGTACATAGCATTTTTCATCATGGATCCTTTGGAATTGTGTTGGATCATTACCTTGATCAGAGTAGCTAAGTCCTTCACAGTTGATTGTTGTTGCAATATTGCTGTTACTATAGACAGTTTTCTCCTGGTTCTGCTCACTTTATTTTGCCTCCATTCATGTAAGTCTTCCCAGGTTTTTTTGAAATCTTCAAACTTGTTATTTATTATAGCACAATAGTATTTCATCACAGTCACATACTATAGTTTGTTCATCCAGTACAAGGGTGTGAGAAACAAGACATTAGAATCATCCAATACAACAAAATTTCTTTTTCTTTCAAACAATTTTAGGGTTTGTGTAGAGAATTATTGGGCACAGTGGAGATAATTAGGATCTTCTCTATATTTTCTCCACAAAGCAAATACTTTGGAAATGGGTTGTTTTTGTGGGTAATCAGAAAAATAAAAGTTAGTGTAGGTATAAAACTTAAATAAGTTTAAAATAAAGTAAAAACTTAGGTAAGTAAAACAACTAGGTATAAAGCTTAAGTATATAAAGTAAAAAAAAAACTAAAACAGGATTTATTGAAAAATATCTGAAGTCACAAAAAACTGAGCTATGGATAGTGAGAATAAGAATAAGGCTATTGCTTGCAAATAAAGAAATACAACCCTGATCCTTTTTACAGGCAAGAATTCCTCTCTTTCCCTGCCCTGCAAAGTCACCTTAGGTGCCAATATTTCTCATGAGGAAAGGGGAAAAGCAACAAGAGATAGAGACTTTGAGAAAGGGGGTTTGATGTGCTCCTTCTGTAATAATACTATACTTACAATTAGGTGAATTACTTGGGAAACATAGACTATGTAGATATGTGCACATGTATTAATGCACTGATATCTCATATATATATCGAACATTAACTGATAGATTTTTTTAAATGACTCCTTCAAAGCAGTACAGATCTTGAAAATTTAGCAAGAAATAGAGTTTATAAAGAAAGGTGAAAGGTAAAAAACAAAAGAGCTCCTGCCCTTAGGAAGCTCATATTCTAATGGGGGAGGCAACAGCTAAATAACTTGGTACACAGATGATACCTGCAGAGTACAAGGAAGGTACTCTCAGAGGGGCCACTAAAAGCTGGGGTGGGAGGTGGAAGCCTTTGACTATGGACAACCTCCTGCAGAACATGGGGGTTTGGATGGAGGTTCAAAGGAAGCCAGGGAAACTCTGAGGCAGAAGTGAGGAGTGCAGGTTTTCTATACCTGGGGGGCAGTCAGTTCAAAGCCAGAGTTGAGAGATGGAATGTTGTATGTGTGAGTGTGTTTGTGTGTGTGTGTGTGTGTTTGTGCATGTGCGTGCACGCACGTGTGCATGTGTGCTAGCCAGTATAGCTAAATCATAGAGTGCATGGAGGAAAAAAGAGTCCTTCTTTATCATTGTCTATGCCTATTTTCTCATCTCTTTCAAATCTGTCTGGGAATGCTGTATGTACATATTAAGGATATCTTTGATAGTAACATGAAAAGGGAAATAGCAGAATTTTGCTGATAATATTCCAGTATACGTCACAGTTACTATTTGCTTTGATAGACTAAAATTCAGTCTTAAAGGCTTGTTTCTAAAAAGGGGACAGATTCTGACCCTGGCCTGACAGCATCTAAATACTAAAAGGTAAAACTAATCAAATTACTGGGAAAAATAGAAAGAAAAAAAAACCTTAATAATTGGAGAACTCCTTGTGTCCCTTTCAGATCAACAAAAAATAACCAAGAAAGAAGCTAAGAACCAGAACAGAATTTTAGAAGTCAGATGTTAAAAAAAAAAAAAAAGTCAGATGTTAATTCATCCCTGGCAGTTACTGAATGGGATTAAAAGGGAATATTTGTCTTTCTCAGAACTTTGCATGACACTTAAAAAACAAATTGATCTACCAGGCTGGTAAAAAAAATCATAAACATGCAAAAAAGCAGAACTGTTATAGGTATCATTTACTGATGACAACACAATTAAAAATATAATCAATAGAGAGCATTTGGAGAAAGAATTCAAACTTAAATGGAGACCAAATAATTTAATTTTGAAGAATTGATTGGTCAGAAAATAAATCATAGAGACAATAGATAAATTTCATTTTAAAAAATAACAATGACAGCATTCCTTAGGAGAAAATGTATATCTCTAAACTGTTTTTTCATCAGTTAAAGAAAGACTAGGTCAATGAATTGGGCAAACAGCTTAAAAAAAAACAATTAGAAATGCAACAAATAAAAAAAATCTACATAGAAATTCTGAAAATTTAAAAAAAAAAAGATAAGCAAAATTGAGGCCAAAAAACCCATGTGACTTGATAAAACTAAAACTGTTAAAATAATAAATTAGATAAAACCTTAAATAATCTGATTTTAAAAAGAAAACTTAGTTGCCAAAATGAAAAAGAATGCCTGATAAATAATTTAAAACTTCCCCTAATCACATGGAAGCAAAAAAGGTAACTTTAAAAAAATTAATTTATTTCATTTTAGTTTTCAACATTTCACTTCCATAAGCTTTTGAGTCTTAAATTTTCTCTCTCTCTCCCCTCCCCCTCCCCAAGACGGCATATAATTTGATAAAGGCTCTACATATACATTCTTATTAAACATTTTCACATTAGTCATGTTGTAAAGAAGAATTAGAATGAATAGGAGAAATCACAAGAAAGAAAAAAGAGAGAGAGAGAGCAAATGTGCTTTGATCTGCATTCAGACTCCATAATTCTTTCTCTGGATGTGGATAGCATTTTCTGTCATGAGTCTTTTGGAGTTGTCTTAGATCCTTGTATTGCTGAGAAGAGCTAAGTCTATCAAAGTAGTCATTGCACAGTGTGGCTGTTACTGTGTATAATGTTCTCTGGGTTCTGCTCATTTCCCTCAGCATCAGTCATATAACTCTTTCCAGGTTTTACTGAAGCCTCCTGCTCATCATGTCTTATAGCACAATAGTATTCCATTACATTCACAAACCACAGCTTGTTCAGACATTCCCCAATTGATGGGCATCCCCTTAATTTCCAGTTCTTGGCTACCACAAAAAGAAGTGCTATAAATATTTTTGTATAGGTGCGTCCTTTTCCCATTTTTATGATCTCTTTAGGATAGAACCCTAGAAGTGGTATTACTCTGTCAAAGGGTATGTATATTTTGATAGCCCTTTGGGCATAGTTCCAAACTACACTCCAGAATGGTTGAATCAGTTCACAACTCCACCAATAATGCATTAGTGTTCCAACAAAAAAGGTAACTTTAGTAAAATAGTTGAATATATACAAAGATATATTATACCCAGTTTATCAAAACAACAGAAGCTGGAGTCAAGATGGCATAGTAGTCAGAAGCAGTGTAGCAAGCTCCCTTCCAAAAAAACTTCTCTGAACAGATCTGAAAAGTGGAACAGATTGTATCCTGGTGATGAAATCCAAAAAAAGGTAGAGTAATTTGTCTAACCCAGATCAACATAGGGAGACAGAGAGGTCTTCAGACACAGGAGACAGGTTAGGCCAGTGGCATTTGGGCAGGAGCATTCTAGCAGTCAGGGAGAAGCAGTGCACTAGGGCAGCAAGAGGGCCCAGACTCATACTGGGATATGCCCAGACCCATACCAGGGCACCACACTGTGGGATAGGTGCCAACAGGCAGCTTTATTGCCCACTACTCATTCCTAGTCAAAAATCAAGGATAAATTGAGAAGGGTACATGTACTTGGGGTACTTTTCACAGTTAAGTAGACCCTGGACTATGTACCTAGAAAGGAGGAGGTTCAGAAGCAAGTAGCAGAGGTATGGCTCAGACTGCAGGAGGAAAGCAGTGTCTTAGATCCAGACTATGACCCACTCTGCAAAGGAATAACCAGGGCAGGATCTCCCAGGCCAAAAGGGAATCTGCAGTTGTGCCACTTTGAGCAAAGAGAGCCCCAGACCCAGATCAGGAACTTGAAGAGTTCAGACCAGGGGACAACAATCAGACTTTGCCCTAGATCAGACTATCCACAAGCAAAACTTCAAAGATAAAGATAACTAGAATTCCTACAAGAGATGAAATGAGTTGTTTAAAAAATGTTTTCTTAAGTGGAATGAGAGGGCTTGAGGAAAAAAACTGGAAAAGCAATGAGAGTTATGGAAGGAAGAAATGGAAAGAGCTTTAACAACTTAGCACATGAGATACAAAACCTTGAGGTAGAATCAAGATGTTGGGAGTGAGAAGAAGCATTTTTTTCCCCAAATGCTTTATTAACTTCTGGTTTACA
Source organism: Gymnobelideus leadbeateri (assembly GCA_011680675.1). Lineage (NCBI taxonomy): Eukaryota > Metazoa > Chordata > Mammalia > Diprotodontia > Petauridae > Gymnobelideus > Gymnobelideus leadbeateri. Next base: position 58,917 of record WOXC01008547.1, read on the forward strand.
TCATTCATTTCCCCCAGATTTTGAGTTACAATTTTTTCCCCATTTTTCCCCTACCCACCCCAAAATAGTAGTCCCACAGGATATCCCCTCATCCAATCTGCTCTCTCCCATATCTTCTCCCATACCTCCTTCGACTTTTCTATTAGGGCGAGGTGAATCTCTGTGTCCCAATGCCTGCACATCTTATCTCCCAGTTACATGCAAAATATTATTAATAATAGTATTTATATATATTTGAAACATTTAATTTTAAAACTTCGAATCCCAGATCCATTCCCTTTGTCCCTTGTCACCCACTCCTGCTGGGAAGATAAGTAATTCAGTATGTGTTGTACATGTATAGCTATGCAAAACATTACCATAGTAGATATATTGTAAAAGACTGACTATATTTCCATCCCACCCCCCACCCTGGTCCATTCCCTACTTTGATCCTGTCCCTTTTCAAAAGTGGGTGCCTCCAACCTCCCCTCCCCCCAGCATGCCCTCCCCGCTGCTCTCCTGCAGGGTGAGATATCCCATTTAGTATGTATGTGATTCTCTCCCTGAGCCAAATTCAATGAGAATATGGTTTTGCCTTTTTGCCTTCCTGTTCTTCCCCTCCCCTACAACTACTTCCCCTTGCCTCTTCTACATGAGATAGTTTAAACCCCCCATCTCTCCCCATCTCCTCTTGACACATTCCTCTCTCACCTCTTAACTTCATCCCTTGAGTATCGAGAAGAAGCATTTTTTGTCTAGCTTTCTCAACACACCTCCTCTACCACAACCTAGAAAATATTCCAGACCAATTTCTGATCAGGAAAGCCAAGAAGTCACTGAGTCATTTTTCCAGCCCAGAACAGTTTAGAAAGACAGATCTGCAGATACTGGAGTGGGGGCTGGCCAAGAATAAAGCACAATGGCTGTGGCAGCAGTGACAGGACTGGGGGTATTTCAGCGCTCAGGATGGAAAGAGAATCAGGAGCATCAGGGCAGAAAGAAATCCCAGGGGACTCGGGAATTAGCCCTGGTATGTGGAATGTGTGCCTTGTCACCCATTCCAGGTCACAGATCCAGGGAAGAGAGGAGTGAATGTTAATGAGCGCAGGCCTTAGCAGAATACTGAGCACAAAATAAATTCCAAAAACTTAGTTATGTGGCTCTGAGTACAGGAGCAGAATGGAGTTTCATTTCTATCCTTTAGTCCAGCACATAAGCCTGAAGTAGAAAAACCAGGGTAGGGAACCAGGACCCAGGGGGAGCAAACAGTTTAGTTGCTCTGAACCTGCAGAAACTCCCAGTAGGCTAAGAGTGACAAATCCAGCAACAATTTACTGAAAAAACTACAGAAGCCAAAACCTGTCAGGCGCTTGCAGAGCTCAAGCCAGTAGGGCAGCAAACAGATCTCTCCCTGGATTACAGCACTCTAGAAGCTTTGAAAACTTACAGACTCCCAGACTGAGCATGTGAAAGCAGCAGAAGCTCAGATTGGACACCCTCCACCTTCGCTCTCCTACCCCCCCCAAAGGTGATCAAAGGCCAATGCTAACACAAAGTCCAAAATCAAGGAGTACACTGGCAGAATGAACCGCCAAAAGAAGCCAAACCTGAGCTACTATGGTGACAGGGAAGCTCAAGACAAACACAGAAGACCATGACTTGAAAACATTTATGGGCGAAGCCTCAAAGAGCAATGCAGAAGGACACAGTGTGTTACCGAACATAGTGTTCAGAACAAATTCTGCCTGGGGGATGAGTGGGGCAAAAGTCATCTGGCTAGTCAGGTCAAAAAAATGTTTCTTAAACACTTACTAAGTGTGAGGCACTGTGCCAAGCACAAAGAATACAAATACAAATAGAAAGAAAAATCCCTCTGCTCAAGGAGGCCAAGATAATGTAGGTGGAAGCTAAAGAGCAGGAGGTGGAGAATGACAGTAATTGAAGGAGGGGAATGGTAGAGAAAGTCCTGGGGAGATGTTTCAAGAGTACAATTTGGAGAGGAGTGATGTGGACCTTCTCCTAAAAACAGAGGTCCTAGGAAGAACTAGGCAACCAGAATGCCTAGTTCCAATGTGAGAAGTGGTTCAGAGGTAGACTGAGTGTCCAAAGTGAATAGACTTCTGTGGCATGGTTTCTGAGCTTTAGACCAGCATCTCACACTATATACCTTAATAAGTTCTAAAAGGATACATGACCTGGATCTAAAAGGTCATATCAGAAACAAGTTAGAGGAACAAGCTAGGAGATAACCTAGGGGAATAAGCCTTGACCAATTAAAGGAAAGAAAGGATCGAAGAGGGATGGATGGTTTTGATGACATAAATTGGAAAGGTTTTATATATATATATAGCAACAATTCTGGGTGTTTATTTGAAGTCATTTTTTTAGTGAGGTATTTTTAAATTTTTATTTAATTTTTTTGGTCTTTATTAATTTGTTTGTTTACTTTTAGTTTACAAGATTCAGTTCCACAATTCCTTGAGTTTCAAATTTTCTCTCCCTAAAAATATGGAACGCTTCACAAATTTGAGTGCCATCCTTGCACAGGGGCCATGCTAATCTTCTCTGTATTGTTCCAGTTTTAGTATATGTGCTACTGAAGTGAGCACCGAGAAGTTTTTTATTTAAACCAAATCATTATAGTTAGGATTAGTTGGGCAAAATGTTTTCACAGAAGGTTTTTTTTTTTTCCTGGGGCAGCTAGGTGGCACAGTGAGTAGAGCATCAGCCCTGCAGTCAGAAGGACCTGAGTTCAGATCCGACCTCAGTCACTTAACACACACACAAATAAAAAAAACCTAGCCGTGTGACCTTGGGCAAGTTAGTTAATCCCAATTGCCCTCTAAAAAGCAAAAAAAAAGTAGAAAGTAGTAACATAGTTTTCAATGTAAGAAAACCCAGATATCAACAACTGTATGGGGGAAAATGCTCTAAGTCGCTAATAATATGAGAAAGGGATAGGAAGTGGACTTGTAATTTCATTGGCATGGGGCACTCTGAGATAAGGAAATGCTACCAGTGTACGGAGGCACTATGTCTATAACTAATAATCACAGGCTTAAGAGTTTTAATAAACACAATGACTAATAATTCTAGAAAACCTATGATGAACTGTACTATCCACCTTTTGACAGAAAAGTGTTGGACTGCTGGTTCATCCTGGAAGAATGAAACATACTTTTTGGATATGGCTAATTAGAGAATTATTTTTGCTTGACTATTCATATTTGTGACAGGTTTTTTTTTTTCCTCCTTCCACTGGGAATGGATTGGGAAGTGTGAGGGAGAAAGAATTGATTCTTATTCATTGAAAAAAATTTACACTTTGTCTTTGACAGTTGCCTAGAGCACTAAGGGATTAAATTATTTGCCCAATATTACATAGCCAGTATGTCCTAGGAGGGACTTAAACCCTTAAACTTAAACCCATCCTGACTTTGCAGCCAGTTCTGTGTGCACTGACATGCTGATCACTGTTGGAAGGACTGTGGAAGAACAGGCACATTAATGCACTAATTGTACATTAATGCACAAAATTAATGTTGGAGCTGTGATTTGATCCACCTGTTTTAGAAATGGTTTAATTTTAATTTTGAAAAAAATTAATTTTGACATTTTAATTTTGAACCATACCCCAAAAGTCACTAACCTGTTCCTTTTCTTTGACCTAGCTATACCACTACTAGATATATACCCCATTAGAATTCCAAGAAAGAGGGAAAGATCTAAAAAGGACAAAAAATATTTATAGCAACAGTTTTTGTTATAGCAAAGAACTGGAATTAAGTGGTGGATGGTCATCAAATGGGAAATGGCTGGACAGGATATATTAAGCATATAGTAGGTGCTTAATAAATGTTTATTGAATGAATGAAGTTACAATATAAATGAAATGGAGTGCTACTGGACTGTAAGAAATGATAAAAGGGGTAGATGCAGTGAAACCTGGGAGGGCTTGTATGAACTTAAGCAGACAGGAGGAACAGCCTAGAAGCACAACTTATACCATGATTAAAGCACCATCAAGGAAGACAACTGAAATAAAGACTTAAGCACTATGTAACCACAAGGACCATTCATAAATCCAGATGACTAATCACAAATCATGCTTCCCATCTCTTAGTAGAGAGGAGATAAAATAGTCAGAATGAAACAATGTTCAGGCGTGGCCAGTGGGAGCATTGCTCTTCTATATGTATTTGTTACAAAGGAGAGCTTTTATGTGGGGGGAGAAGAGTTATGAATTTTGAGAGGGAGAAAGTGATTCCCCCCCTCCCAAGAAATAATAAAGAAAAAAGCATTACTACACAGAAGAGAACAGAAGGCTGTTCAGAAGGGGACAGACAAACAGGACATTATTGGACTGTTAAATTTGAAATATACTTTTGTAGCACTCCATCTAGGATTCTCTGCCAGAAAACAACTAGTACTGTCTTTGGATTCTAGAGCCCCTACTGCCGTGCTTCCCATTAAGGATTAATTGGTAGAACACAATTAGCCCATAGGCATTTACTACTGTGGCATATTAGGAAAGGTAGCTACAATAAAAGCCCTCTATAAAGCTAGGTTGTGTGTTACCACTAATATACACCATATTTGTGAAAAGAATAGGCTTAAATTTGAGTACCTGATAGTGAGTCACACATGTGGGGAACCCCTGTGACCAAGCCAACTCATAACTGGAAAGAAAGGACCTCAGTAACCCTTTTCCCCTGCTGGAGTTGTCACTGAGCTCCTTAGATGCAGCATTGTTTCTGAGCAGGTTGTTCTCCTGGGTTCCCGGGGTCTGTTGTTCTTTGGAACTGAACTTTCAGTGACTGGTATTAACTCTCTTTTGATTGAATAACTGGGCCTGCTTTCAGTTGCTAACGTTCCCACTCCTGAAAAGGCTTTAGAGTGACTTCTGTGTTAAAATTATAATGATGGTTACAATAATAACAAGAGTTAGTAATTATCTAGGATTTTAGGGTTTGCAAAGCACTCTGTATGTATAATGTTATCTCATTTGATCTGTGTCTTTCTGGAATGAGTGTCTCTAATACTTCAGCTATGCCTTGAACTCTCCTAAAATGATTCTCTGCCTGCTAGATGGGATGTCTCCTTCTGGATGAGTGGCTCCAATATGAGATAGCATCAGTAAGAGGTTCTTAACCTGGGGTCTACCACTCCATAAGAGTCCATGGATAGATTTCAAGGAGTCTGTGTACTTGAGTCAGAAAAAAAAAATCCACATCTTTGTTTTCTTATCTCAAAAATTAAGCATTTCCATCACTTATTTAAAGATATGTTTTTAAGAAGGGGCCCATCAGTTTCACAGACTGCCAAATTGTACAAGAGGTTGAGAATAGATGAACTTGAGTAATGGCTTCAAATTCTGTGCTTCCACATCTGGTGCAAAGTCTAGCACATAATGAATAGCTACTCAACAGCTATTTTATAGAACACACTGAAACCCCCAACACTGAGAACCAGTTCTTTTGTATTCTTCCACCTTTGTATCTCTCCTATTGTTCCACATGAAAGAGGAGCAATAATCTGTTTTACTATTTCAGGAATTGGTAACATTCAAGGATGTGGCTGTGGACTTTACTCAAGAAGAATGGAGGCAGCTGGACCCAGCACAGAGAGACCTGTACAGGGATGTGATGCTGGAGAACTATAAGAACTTTGTTTCTTTGGGTAAGGACAATGCTCCTCTGTAACTCAGACTCTCTTTACTGGGGTGTCTTTGTACTGAATTTGTTCAAGACTGTGGAGTGTCCAGAGTGCTTAGTCATTTTTATTGTCCTGGTTTTTAAAAGACAGAGGAGGAAAAGTACAAGCTGTACATCAGGGAACTTGCTGTCATTCCTGGAGGGATTCCAGAATGTATTTTTAAATAAATTGTTAGTAAACATCTAAAAAGGTAAGTGGTGATTACAGAGAATTAGCTTGGTTTCATCAGGAATGGAGAATTCTGGATTAATTCTGCTTTTTTCTTTTGGTAAGGCTACAAGTGCTGAATATAATTTACCTAGATTTTAACAGAAATCTTTCTTACTATCCTCATGGACAAGCAGATAACTAGGTAGATTTTGAATATCTGGATCCAAAGGGTAGTTAGTCATTAATGGTTTGGTATCATCTTGGCAAGAGGTCTCTAGTACAATGCCCCAGGCATCTTTGATGTTCAACATTCTGTTGATGATTTGGGTAAAGGTTCAAATGTTATGCTTATCTAATTTTCCAATAACACAGAGCCTAGTCAGGGAGAAGGGGTACATGGTGCATGACAGAGTACAGATTTAGAAAGATCTCAACAGGCCAGAATGTTGGGCAAAAGCTAATTGAATGATATATTAGAGGGATAAATTTTAAATCTTATGCCTGGGTTCAAAAATGTCAGCTTCACATAAGCAAGGTGGGGGAAGACAAGATGGATGGTTCTTTTTTCTGAAAAAGAGCTTGATATAAGTCAGCAGTGTGACATAGCAGTCCCACAATGCAAAATCTGTCTGGGACTACATCAAGAGAAGCTTAGTGTGTAGAATCTAAGAGAGGGCAGCTGTGGTACTCTGCTTGAGTCAGACCCTGTCTAGAGTATTGTTTTAAGTTCCTGATAACTTATTTTAAGAAATAAATCTCTAAAATTGAGCAGGGTTGTTTGGATAGTAAAGAGCTTCAGTATCACCTAAGGGATTGGTTGGTGGGACAAGACATGTATACTGTGAAAAAGAGGGGCCTGGGATTGAGAGATGGCAGAGTGGGATGTGACGGCTGTCTTCTAATAGCTGAATAACTTCTCCTATAGAGAATGATAGAATTTTTCTGCTTGCTGTGTAAGGCAAAACTAGAAGCAATGGGTGGAAACTGCAGAATCAGAGTTTGGTTCAAGATAAAGGAAATGTCCTAACAATTAAAGCTTCCAAGAAATTCAGTGGAGTTAACATATTCTCCCTCACTAGATGTCTTCACACAATGTTGAATGACAACCCATTGGGTATGAAGTAGGTGGGATTTGGTATGATTTAGACAAGATGGTCTCTGTGGTCCTTTCCAACTCTGAGAGTCTGTGATGCTTAGAATTCTAAAGTGAGTCTGTGTTCCTAACACTTTCCATGTCTTTTCATATGATCAGGGTTTCCAGTTTTTAAACCAGATGTGATATCCCAGCTGGAGCGAGGGGAAGGACCATGGACATCAGAGACAGAAGTCCCACAAATCGTTTGTCAAGGTACATAAGTGAAAACTAGGTAGATAGGAGTCATTCCAAACAACAGTTGAACTGCTCACCTTTGAAATGGACTAGATTCTCTTCTCAAAGGCCCCACTTTGGTGGAGAAAAAAGGGCTAAGGCTGCCAAGCAAAGGAAAGTCCCTCATATGCCTTTGTTCTTTAATTTCAGCAAGTCAAAATTTATTCACCAGAAGCCATTTTAGCACCATAAATCCTGCTTGGGATATAGTAGTTACTTTTTAAATGCTTATTGATTGATTAGTTGGTCTTTTGCCATTGTTTTACCACCTTGTAGGATTATAGCACTAGACTGTACCCTGAAAGCAAGTCTAAAACATTATGAGACATTTTCATTCCTTGCTATAATTTTACATGACCCTTGCAAAAATAAGGCACCTTACCCATATAACAATTAATTATCAATACATGATATGTCTGTATTTTGTTCAAAATGTTGAGATTTGAATACTTGGGGGTGGATGAGTAAGACATTCTTAGCAAGGGAAATAGAATGAAAAGGGCTATGAGATGAGAATAAGCAGATGTTATGTGTGGTTGAGGGTAGGAAAAGGACTAAGTAAACTAGCTTTTCTAGAGCCAATGGTACTTCTTGCCAAATAGGAGAATACGTAAAGCAAAATAGGTCGCATGGGGTATGATCATGGGAACCTTTGAGTGCCTCCCAGAATAATTTTGACATCACTAGTTTGTATCATGTTGGGAAGAAATTCACCATCTAATCAGACAGATGATTACTGTGATGAAAACATCGCAAAGAAAGGTAAAGGTGGAGGTAAAGAAAGGTTTGCATTATAGATGAGATTGATAGTTAGGATCCTGGTTTAGTAATTTGGATGTGAGATGATGAAGGCCTTGATTCTAATCTCAAATTACTTTCATTAATGCCTAATGCTTCTTTCCTACTCCACCATCCCCTCCCATCACCTCTCTCTTGGTTTCCCTTTTTATCTCTCACACATTCCGGGCACCAGGGTGCTCATTGTCTGTGTTCATCCTTTATGTGTTTCCCCTACATTTTAAGTCCTTATTTAATGACTTAAAAGCCTCACCTTTTGCTTCCAGTATAGGAATGGCAGCTGTTTTTTGACCCGTTAGCAGCCAGGGAGAACAAAATAGAAGGAGAGATGTATCGTGCTCCTGTGTTTCAGAGAGTTAAAGAGAGGAGTCCATTGCCTAAGAGCATATAGATCCTATGAGGGAAAGAGAGAGGGTTAATTGAGTTCATTATCTCTCATCATAGAGAATAGCAGAAGCTCAGGGACCTTGAAGATCATTGGCTACAACCTCTCATTCAAAAGGAATCATTTTTTCAGTTCCCCACCTAACCTCAGTTGGACTTACTCTGGAGGTGGAAAACCAGTTCTATTTGGATACAAGAGGAATTATTACAATGTTCTTTTATCCTGAGCCAGAAGCTACTTTTCTGTTACTTGTACTTGGTCCTAGATTTCTCTTTTTTTTTTTTCTTTTTGGAGGGCAATTGGGATTAAGTGACTTGCTCAAAGTCGCACGGTTAGTAATTGTGTCAAGTGTCTGAGGTCGGGTTTGAACTCAGGTCTTCCTGACTCCAGGGCTGGTGCTTTATTCACTGCACCACCTAGCCACCCCAGGGGTTTTCCTTTTCTTTTTTGGAGGGCATTTGGGGTTAAGTGACTTACCCAAGGTCACGCAGCTAGTTAAGTGTTAAGTGGCTGAGGCCAGATTTGAACTCAGGTCCTCCTGACTCCAGGGCCAGTGCTCTATTCACTGAGCCACCTAGCTGCCCCTAGATTTCTCTTTGATAGCTACACAGAATAAGTCCCATCTCTCCCCCATATGATAGCCCTTTAAGTAGTTTAAGATAGCCATTTTATTTCTTCTGAATATTTTTCTTTCTCATGTTAGCCTCCCAAGGTTTTTCACCCATTATACATATCATTTCCAGACTTCTCACCATTATTAGTCTTCCTGTGACTACACTGCTGTTTATTAATGTCCACTTCAAAATGTGCTTGGAAGCAAATGTCAGACTCATAATGTGTTCTGAATGGTGTGTTGTATCGTGTGAGCATAATTTTCTTTAATCTGATGACTTTCCATCTAGAAATGGAACTCAAAATGGTGGTAGATTTTTTAGTGGCTACAGTACATTCATTTTGTAGTCAGCTAAAACCTCCAGACCTTGCAAACAAGCTTTTCTGTCTAACAAGCTCTCTCTGATCCTGTTCCGTTGACATTTTGAACAATTACATTTGTTTTTCTTAGACTTTGTCTTGTTAGGTTTTTTTCTCTCCTCACATGTTGAGACTTTTAAATACTCTTGATTTCATTCTTTAGTATATTAACTGTTGTCCTCACTTGTGTATCATCAGCAACATTGATGTGTTTCTTTTATGCTTTCATTAAATGTCTTGAATAAGAAGGTAAATAGGACAGGGTAAAAAGTATAGAACTCTGGGGCATGACACCAGGTATTTTCCCTACCCATTGTCATCAATCTGTTAACCAGAGTGCTCTCTGGTTAAGATCATTCATGCATCTATTAATCACTTCATAGAAAACTGACATCCAAACCACATGGGTTTATCTTGTTCTCAGTGATTGAGAGACTTATCAAATTCTTTTTTGTTATCAAGATGCTTGATGTCCATAGAACCTTAGAGAGACAGCAAGGGATAGTTCATAAAATACTGGCCTTGAAATCAGAACAATCTGAATTCAAATGCCCTCCCTGACATTCATGAAGTCTGTCATTATTGCCAAGTCACTTCATATCTCAGCTTTAGTTTTCCCATCCTAAAATACGATAATGACACCTGTAGCACCTACCTAATATGTTGATTACAAGACTCAAATGAGAGAATGTAAGTAAAGCACTTGATAAAGCTTAAACTGCTAAAGCTTAAAACTGCACTAAACCTTTGGTACATTCTATGGAGATATAGCTGCTATAATATGTTTATTCCTCATTCAGTCTAAAAATCTTATGAATAAATTAGATTAAGTTTAGTCTCTCAGTGTGCCTGTCACACACATGGGTTATGCAACTCTGGGCAAGTCAGTTTACCTCTGGGCTCCCTAGGACTGTAATTTGTCTGACTTGCATTAGAAGTAGTTCCTTCACCCAGGAGTTCCCTGAAACAGTGAAATAACAGGTCAAACCTCGGTCTAATCCCTAGCTTAAGTAATTTGTTCATAATCAACACTTAGTAGTTCTCTTTTTTGTTTTTAAAGATCTCTCCAAGTATTATTTAATAGTTTTCCTGAATTTTGCAGAGGTTAGTATCAGGCTTTATAGTCTGGAATTTCCAGAATCAATTTGTTTCTATTTTCCGAACATTTTAAGCATTTTTCTCTTGAATCACTAATAGTTGTTCTCTGAATGCATCTACAGATGCTTTCTTTACTCTCATATTTAATTCATTTAGGCTCCAGAAGCTCTTTTTCTAATTCTTCACATGTCTTGGGCTTTAGTTCTCTCTTAACAGTATTTATTTTCCTTTTTCCAAATTGGTAATAATTTTTGCTCATTTAGGAGTCAGAGTCAAGAACTTAATATAAGCATTTTTCTTTCTCACAGTAGAGAGAACTGCAGGTTTTGATGCTTTTTTTGTTTCTTTCAGATTCCGTTATTCAGAAGACAAGGTGTGAAAACTTGGACTGGATTCAAAAGCAGGACATTTCTCTGGGAGAATCATCTAAGGAGATAATCAGAAAGAATTATCCCTGGTCTTGCAAGTTGGGAGGAGCATGGGAATGTGATGTCAGGCAAGAGAAACAGAAGGGCAACTGGAATAGACAATCCAAGGAACTTTCAATATTTCACACGAAAACGAATGATGAGTTGAATATTAATGAATGTAATACATTTGGAAGAAGGTTTAGTCTAGCATCAATCATTGTTCCACCACAGAGGGTTCCAATAGGAAAAATTCTCCACAAATATGATACACTTACTAAGAACTTCAAACAGTTTTCAGAATTAAATAAACATAATAGAATGCCCTATTCTATTTGTAAGTATGGTAAATGCAGGAAGCCCTTCACTTACCACTCAGACCTTATTCAGTATCATAGAATACATACTGTAGAAAGACCATATGAATGTAATGAATGTGGAAAATCCTTTACCAATAATTCAATCCTTAGAAATCACCAGAGAATTCACACTGGAGAGAAACCTTATAACTGCAATGAATGTGGTAAAGCCTTCAACCAGAGAGGTCACCTTACTGAACATCGAAGAATTCATACTGGAGAGAAACCCTACATCTGTAGTGAATGTGGGAAAGCCTTCAGTAACAACTCAATACTTAGGAGTCACCAGAGAATTCATACTGGAGAGAAACCCTACAAATGTAATGAATGTGGGAAAACCTTCAACCAGAGGGGCCATCTTAATGAACACCAGAGAATCCATACTGGAGAAAAGCCTTTCGAATGTGCTGAATGTGGGAAAGCTTTTAGTCATAGAGTATATCTTACTTTACACCAGAGAATTCACACTGGAGAAAAACCATATAAATGTAATGAATGTGGGAAAGCTTTCAGCCAGAGGGGACACCTTACTGAACATCAGAGAATTCATACTGGAGAGAAGCCCTATATCTGTAATGAATGTGGGAAAGCCTTCAGCAACAACTCAATTCTTAGGAATCATCAAAGAATTCATTCTGGTGAAAGACCCTATAAATGTAATGAATGTGGAAAAACCTTCAACCAGACAAGACATCTTATTCAACATCAGAGAATTCATACTGGTGAGAAACCTTTTGCATGCACAGAATGTGGAAAAGCTTTCAGTCATAGGGTATACCTTACTCTACATCAGAGAACTCATACTGGAGAGAAACCCTATAAGTGTAATGAGTGTGGGAAAACTTTTAGCCAGAGGGGGCATCATACTGAGCACCAGAGAGTCCATACCGGAGAGAAACCCTACATTTGTAATGAATGTGGGAAAGCCTTCAGCAATAATTCAATCCTTAAGAATCATCAGAGAATTCATACTGGAGAAAAACCCTATAACTGTAATCATTGTGAGAAAGCATTCAAACAGAAGAGGCACCTTACTGACCATCAGAGAGTTCATACTGGAGAAAAATTTTTAAGACGTTTGGAAAGAGGGAAAACTTTAAGCCATAAGGCCAGGCTTGCTCTACAGAGAATTCATGCTGGTGAGAAACCCTTTGAATTTAATGAATGTGAAAACACTGTTAACCAGAATTCAAACCTTACTCTACATCCAATAATTGATACTGGGGAGAAACCCTTTGAACATAAGGAATCTGGGAAAGTTTTATTCCAGAAGGGGCACCTTATTGACCATCAGAAGAGCCATCCTGGAGAGAAACTCTTTGGGTGTAATGAGTGTGGTAAAAATTTCAGCAAAAGTCTCCACTTGATTGAGCATCAGAGAATTCACACTGGAGAGAAAACCTTTCAGTGTAATATATGTGGGAAAGACTTCAGCCAGAAGGGTCACCTTACTGAACATAAGAGAATTCATACTGGAGAGAAGCTCTTTGAATGCAGTGTGTGTAGGAAGAGTTTTAGTCATAGGACATCCTTTATTAATCATCAAAAGATTCATTCTGGAGAAAAACCCTATGAATGCAATGAATGTGGAAAAGCTTTCAGCAATAACTCAAGCCTTTGGAATCATCACAGAATTCATACAGGAGAGAAACCCTTTGAATGCAATGAATGTGGGAAAGCTTTCAGTCAGAGGGGACACCTTACTGAACATCAGAAAATTCATACTGGAGAGAAACCTTTTGAGTGTAATGAATGTGGTAAACACTTCAGCCATAAAACATCCTTTATCAATCATCACAGAATTCATACTGGAGAGAAACCCTATGAATGCAATGAATGTGGAAAAACCTTCAGAAGTAATTCAGTCCTCAGGGATCATGAACGAATACACACTGGAGAAAAACCCTTTGAGTGTAATGAATGTGGAAAAGCTTTCCGTCAGAGAGGCCACCTTGCTGAACATAGGAGAATTCATACTGGAAAGAAACCCTTTGAATGTAAAGAATGTGGGAAAGCATTTAGCACCAGCTCAACACTTAGGAAACATCTTTGTAAGCATCTTTCTAAACTCTAAGCATTAAAAATGAATATTGAAGCCTATAATAAGGCTAAGGGGATAATGTTGGCATGTGCTTCAAAACTTATCAGACATCAAAGACTTTATGCTGGATGTTAACTAGAGATGCAATGATGTAGGAAAAATTCTCATTGCTAAGTACTGGAGAGTCAATATGTCGCTTTGTCACTAGGTACAAAGTTGTTTGGTGCTTTGATAGATCAAAATGACTTTGTTTTGCTTTATACAGCCAGTAATACATGTTAACTGCCATCAGGCAGCAGTAACATAGTGTTAGTACAGCAACTTGTGCTAGTTCCAAACTAATGCTTAAACTACAAGATTTCCAAAAGAATCTTTTTTAATGAAAGCATTAAGGTGTTGTTTAAGAAAAAATTTAATTTGCATACCTTTGGAATAAAGGATTTAAAGATAGTGGGGGGATTGCCCAAGATAACTTTTTGCCTGAGATATGAAAATAACATATGAAGTATCTCATTTTGGAAGTTTCTCTAAGATTTATATTGATTTACCTTTGATGTGAATGGGTCTGGTTTATAGCTACTATTGTTTTGTATTTTGGTCTTGGGTAGAACTATAGAATATCATAGCTGGAAGGCCCTCCAAAATCATTTAATCCTACTTTCCCATTTTGTGGAAGGGAATAATGTAGGTCAGGAAAAGCAGAATAAGGTTGAAATTCCAATTTTTAAAAGTTCAATTTCCTATTGCAAAAGCACATGAGAAATTCTTGGAGAGTTCAGTCTGTGTGTGGGGGGGGAAGGGGATAGGTCAGAGGAAGCACAGACTACCTGGGGAAAGCTGACTCTAAAAATAAGATATCAGTGGAAAGGACTGTTGTCCAACTTGGGTAGCTGCCTTTCCACATGGTTGTGACTAGCCTTATTAGTCTATGGCATAAAAAGAATACCAGGTTAGATTCATCATGGGCCCTGGGCTATTTCAGGTTACCAGCACATTGACCTAGAGACATCAAGGTGATGAAGATACAAATTCCAGATGTTGAAGCAAAGTCTTTATTACCCCTTAGGTGCCCCTCTAATTTCTCTCTAAATCATAGAATCATATTAATTAGAGCACCTCAAGATCATATATTCCAACCTCTCACTTTATAGTTGAGGAAGCTTAGGCCTTGAAAGGGGGAAATCACTTGCCAAAGATAATACAATTAGTAAGTGGCCAAGGTCAGGTTCAGACCCAAATGTTATGACTCCAAATCTTGTGCTTTTCTCCACTGTGCTCCCTGAAAATTCCTCCCCAACGCCACTCCTCCTCTGCTTTGTATGGAGTCATTAGAGTACTGGCCTTGGAGCAAGGAATGGCTGGCCTTGAGTCTCACCTCCAGTGTTTATTAGCTATTTGACCACGGACCTGTCATTCAACCTTTCTGACTCTGCTTATCTATAAAGTGAGAGAATACTTGCAGTACCCATTTCCTAGGGTTGTTGTGGGGCTTAAATGAAGTCATATATGTAAGATGCTTTGCAAAATAAGGTATTTCAGTTATTGTTATAAACCATAATTGCTTGCTCTGCTTATATACACTCCAGATACACAAATAAACCTTTTGGTCCAGTTTTCCATGTCTTTTATTTTGATGCCAAAATTCCACCTAATCACAAATGCCCTCCTACCCCTGGAAGTAATCATCAATAGTTATTAGCCCAAGTTAAGATCTGATTATCTCTCTGTGTGAATTTGACTTGACAGATTCTGTGTTATGCCTATTTTTACTATTCAGATCTGGCATAATTGTTGGGTAATTTGCTAAATTAGTCTGGATCTATAATAAGGATTTGACAGAATCCAACATAAATCTAATAAGAATGAATAGAGGTAACCATTCCTTCTGTGCCACTGGTAGAAGTAAATACATGGACATAGTGGGAACCTAAGTGCTTTTATTAAGCTAATGGAGCACACTGCTGATCATGGTCCCCAAACTCACCAGGAATGGAGCCTTAGAAGGTAGCTTCTTATACTTTTAAGGTTTTCTACCTATAATATATTAGCTGCTAAGAAAAAAAATCAATATGGAAAGGTTTGGAGAGGGGAAAGTCTTTTCCAACATAGTTTTTTTGTCTTATACCTGGACATTAAGGCATGAGGTCTCCTTATTTCTTTGTGGCATCATTCTTCAGTCAGCTCCCATGTCTTTGTGTTGCCCTGGAATCCACGGGGTCAAGAAGAATGGAAGCTCCTTGAACTTTAATTTTATCTTTCTATTCTCAACATTACTTCTTTGCCCTCATGTTTCTTCCTTACCCCAAACTTTTCTCTCTAGACACTTAATGGTGCCTTTAATAGGTTGTTCCTGACCTGGCTCTTATAATCACACCTTTTCTGTCTTCTTTTCAGTGCTTGTGTGTGATATCACTATTATCACCAGTTTTTTTCTGTTGAATTTGTTAATGAGCCACTCCCAATTGACTGGCAACTCTACAGAAACAGGGGCATTGCAGCTTTACTCACTCAGACACACCAACAGCAAATGAATTTGGAATGTGTCTTACAAATGAGCTATATACCATTCTTCACACAAGATATGGGCACATGCTACAAAGCAGCTGGTTACATCAAGGTGTATTAAAAGGAATGTATATCACCCACTAGATGAACAAGGAAACAGGCTCTTGAGTGGGACAGCTATAATAAATGGTATTCAGAAGCAAAGGAAAAAACGTAGGTTTGAATTAGAATCAATGAAAGAAAGGATTACATAATTTGAAAACCTTGTTAACAATCCCCAAAGCACCCAACTATTCAAACTACCCACCTTTACCAAAAGACTCCACCAGTTCCCCAGTTTCTATGTTCCCTTCAAAGTGCAAGCCAAAATTCTCCAAGGAAAAAGCCCTGAGGAGCCTGGCTTGATCAGGACCTATGGTTTCAAACCCTGGAAGCTTGAAGGATTCCAATCTATTGCTAAGGAGTATTCCAGCCTCAGGGAGGATTGCTTTGCTAAGCAATTCTGACTATCCCTACATACATACAGACCCAGATATCTGTCTCTATCAATTCACGGTAGTCTCAGTTGGGAAAGGAGAAACTAGGAGTTGGTTCCAGAAAGCACCCCAGAAAACACTGAGTGATGCCCCCTCCCATCCCAAACACTCAGCATGACTAGGCTCTGGGGAGGGCTGGCAAAAATAGGGGAATGTACATGTGATAACTGTCATCCCATGACTTCTATTAGTGCAGTTCTAAACCCCCCTGCCTTCTTTAACTTCCCTCCCAGAGTTGAGTGAATCTCAGTTGTGGGGATTGCAAATAAGACCATTGTAGCCTGTTTCTTAGAACCGCTCTCCCTTATTATTGGAGAGATTGGTGCCTTTCACCCTTTTATCCTGGTCCCTGAGGCCCCTAGCCACTTACTAGGATAAGCTACTATTGCATTTGATCCAGGAGAGACCACTTCCTTTTGTCTTTTATCCCCAAAACCTTTAACCCCTTCTGACCATCCAGCTCTCAACTAAGTTCCCTCCAGCTTGTGGACTTCAGAAGTTACTGATGTTGGATCAGTTATCAATGCCCCATCTATTGGTGTGCAGTTAGCTCACCCATCTGATTTATTCAGCTCTGAGAAAGGAGAGAATATAGTTGGTGTAAGCATATTCAGTCCTGCCATTTACCCACCTGAGATGGAAAGTGAGAATGAGACTTTGGGATGCTATGGAAACATCAGTGCTTCCTCATCTCCTCAGAACAGCCCATTAAAAATCAGAAGTAGGTTTCCCATCTGTTAGACTCTTTACTGCTTCCCCAAGCTGTAGCAGTAATTAAAATTCCAGGACACAGTCCCAGAAAATGGGGAAATGACTTGGCTGATTAAGCAGCTAAAACCACAGCTCTAATTCTTCAAATTCCCCATAAGCAGGGTCTTGGTAAAACCATCTCACCTGAAGGCCTGCCTAAGACTCCTAGCCTAACAAAGAAGAGAGGCACTGCCCAGAAAAGAATGCTTATCACAAAGCAAGATAAGCAGGGTGTAAACTTGATAAAACTGTGGGAATACGGGTCTGTCCAAATGGACTTAGAGTACTCCCTAAGAACTTATCCCTCCTTGTGATAGAACACCTTCATTCTTCAGCCATTGGTGACCCGACAAGCTAGTGGAACTAGCTCAAAAACATTGATGGGGAAGTTTTCACAGAGCTGCTATCACCACCCATGAGATGTGTCCCACATGTACTAAGCAAAGTACATCCAAGCCTCTCTGAAGCCTGCTTGTGGCCAGTTTCTTCTCCCCTGTGTGCACTTTGAAACCTGGTAGATCAACTTTGTTTAATTGCTACCTGCCCTTGGATACAAATATGCTTTGGTTATGGTCTGTATGTTTTCCCGGTGGGTGGGAGTGTTGCCCTCTTGTACTGACAGCTTCTGGGGCAGTAAAAATCCTCTTGGAGGGGCAGCTAGGTGGTGCAGTGAATAGAGCACTGGCCCTGGAGTCAGGAGGACCTGAGTTCAAATCCAGCCTCAGACACAATACAAAAACTAGCTGTGTGACCTTCAGCAAGTCACTTAACCCCAATTGCCCTACCCTTCCCCCTCCAAAAAAAAAAATCCTCTTAGAAAAAGCCATTCCATTGGGGTGGGGGTGGGGGATCCTAAAGAGATACATAGTGACAGAGGTAGCTTCATTAGCTAAGCTACTTTCATCCTGGCCACTTACTTAGCATCTCTGTTGTGCCTATCACTTCCAGTCATCAGAAATGGTTGAAAGAGTTACTGGGATACTTAAAACCTCCCTTGCTAAGCTCTCTGAGGAGCCAGGTATCTCCTGGCCCAAAGCCCTTCCTTTAGCCCTGCTAAGACTTAGGTCTAGACCCTTTGGTTCCCATAAGCTCAGTCCTTATGAGATAGTAACAGGACACCTAATGCCACTGTATGTGTGGGTGGGAAGCATAACAAAGGCTTCCTCTTACAATACTGCATTGAGTTGGCTCAGAAGATATCAGAGATTTACCAACTTTGTCTCACAGTCCCATTCTTTAGAAACTCCAACCAAGATTCAGCCCCAGATCCAACCCAGTGACTGGGTCTACTGGAAATATCATCTCTAAAAACACTCTTTGGAGCTAAGGTGTGAAGGTTCCTTTGAAGTCCCATTCTCTACTCTCACTGCAGCTTAACTCCAGGGAGTAGAGTCCTGAATCCACTGTCACATCTCAAAAGGGCAGTACCTCCCACTTGGATTTCAGAACCCACAGGTGACCTGACCCTAAAGATTAAACAGGGACAGTAGCAGCTGATATTTGAGGTGCACAGCTGTTCCCAAGACCCCAGGATGAGAAGAGGACAGCTGATATAGATCACCAAACCAAGAAATTAGACAAGGGCTGAAATTTGTAGTTTCTGCCTCTATAAACTAAGCCTTCTTCTCCTTACTAGTGTCCCCTCAATCTCTTCATGTTGATGGAAGTAGCAGGTTTTTTTCTTTCACTTATGCTGTATCTAATCTTAAGCTGTGATTTAAGTTGTGCTTAATGAAAATTTTGCTATTTAAGGTAAAAATTCCCAGGACTGTAATTTGTTTTGAGCCTTGATTTCAGGAATAGTTATCTGAATTGTCACAAAAACAATAATAGAAAATGGTTTGTACTGCCATCTGAGGACTGCTAAAGTAGATGTCTGTGCTTGGGAAATGTTGTGGGGATGACTCAGGACACAGCCTAGGTAGGATGTAGAGAACTTTCAGGAGTCCCCCCAGCTCCACTAATGAAATGTTTCCCTCCCCTATATTATTACCTGAAAGGTTACAGGGCAGATAAGTAGGAGGATGTATAAACTTGTTTGGATGTAGAGAACTTTTGAGGTCCCTTGGCCCCACTAAAGGAATATTCCCCTGCCCTATACAGTTACCTGCAAGGTTACAGGGCAGATAAGCAAGAGGGTGTGTAATCTTTTTTTGTTTATGCCTCCAGATATGGTCCTAGGATATTACCCTAATAAATAACTAACCTTAAGCAAGGGTAAATAGTAAACAAGATTAAGGGAGGGTCCTTGTACATTGCCTGCATTCTTTTGGGGTGTGTACATTCTTTTGGGGGGGTGGGGCATATAAACTCTGAGCCTCTTGCATCTTTGGCTCTGTATGAAATGGTCCTGTAATAAACAGACTATTGATTACACCCCATCTCATTATTCTCACCACTTGCTAGCCCACCAACTTCGATAGCCATAGTAGTAGGATCCTTCTGACTTTATTTCTCCATTGTGTTATTTCCTTTATGGAAAAGGAAAATTCCCACCTGATTAACTCTGTGCCTTGCTTTAACACCCTGTAGTTACAAGATTGGCTATCAAATGTGAGTCATGCCTGGAAACAAATATGTTATATGATAACTTTGTCCTCTTTTTAAATAACAAATTTCTATAATCAAGAAAATTTTCAAAATGATGTTTCAAATTAATATTTCTCATTAACCTTCAAGGGTTGTTCCAAACATTTTGGCCAAAAGGAGGGAATGCAAGCTATATACACATGTGGAGGAATTCTGACTTTTTCTTTTCTTTTTTTTTTTTAGTTAATTTATTAGTTATTAACAAGATTCAATTCCATAGTTCCTTGATTTTCAAATTTCCTTTACTTCCCTCCCTCCTCCCCCCACAACAGCATATAGTCCAGTATAGGATCTGCAAATACATTTATATTAGACATTATTCCAATTACAAAGGCGTATTGTACTAGGTGGGATGAAAGATGGTAAAGAAGAAATAAAACCAGACAACGAAAAGAAAAAGATCATTTAGTTTGCATCCATAAGGATTCAGGCTCAGTTCTTTCTAGTTATATCTCTGGATGGCACATTTCTCTCTTTCTTGAGTCTTTTGGGATTGACTTATATCACTGCATTGCTGAAAAGAGTCCAGTCTGTCATAATTGGTCATCACAGATATGGTATGCCTGTGATTGTATACAAATTTCTTCTGATTCTACTCTTCTCGCTCAGCATCAGTTTGTATAAGTCTCTCCAGGTAATTATGAAGTCCGTCACCTCCTTGTTTCTTATAGCACAATAATATTCCATTACATTCATATACCACAACTTGTTTAGCCATTCCCCAATTGATGGGCACCCCTTTAGTTTCCAATTCTTTGCAACCACAAAAAGGGCTGCTATAAATATTTTTGGACATATGGGTCTTTTTCCCACTTCTATGATCTCTATGACATCTATCTATGACACCACCTGGCATCTGCCACTACTGAGAAGCTGAGTGCACTTTGTCCACTACTC
Source organism: Gymnobelideus leadbeateri (assembly GCA_011680675.1). Classification (NCBI taxonomy): domain Eukaryota; kingdom Metazoa; phylum Chordata; class Mammalia; order Diprotodontia; family Petauridae; genus Gymnobelideus; species Gymnobelideus leadbeateri. The sequence continues at coordinate 79,470 of WOXC01008547.1, forward strand.
CCAATATTTAGATCACACGGGCGTGAAGCTCGGGCTCCCCGTAGGCGCAGCTGTAGAGACTACATTTCCCAGAAGGCCTCAGGATCTCAGTCTGGGCCTGCGCCTTTAGGCTCTGATCACCGCATTTACCCCTCCCCCCTCACTTCCTGCCAGGCTCCAATAGACTTTGGGGAACTTCAGACGTCGCTGTGCGCAGGTGCGTTTCAAGGGGAGGCCGGAAGTTCTCTTCTTTTCTGCCTGCGGTCGTGGGCCCGCTTTGCTGCCCAGGTGAGAGCAGAGGTTGGTGTGTGGGTTTTCGCGGAGCCTCCGTGTGCAAGAATTCTGGTGTCCGCGCTGCCCTGAGAATTTCTCTCCGTGGATGCACTCTCTGCAAGGGGCCTGCGTTCAACCGGTTGGGACTTCGTGAGTCCCTAAATGGGATGTGAGGGGAGTGGAGAATTTGTGCCCGCGCATGAGCAGGGGCGTAGAGAGCGTGTGTGCGCATGCTCTGGGTCGGGCTCTGTAGCTGTCCTTGGTACTGGCCAAATTATGTGCTACCTCTGGGCTCTCAGAGCAGCCTCCCGGTGCCTGTGGCTTCATCCAGGGCTTTGCGGTGGGCTTCCAGCGAGATCCAGCCCCCTCATTTTCTAGGAGAGAATAGTGAGCGTTTCTGTAGCTCTTTAAGGCTTGCGGAGTGTTGTCCACATGAGATTTCACCGGGTCTGTTCTTGGTGAATGGGTCAGCCCTGCTGGGGGGCAATGACCCCTGTGCAGCTGTTGTAGATTTCCATATCCGTGTCCATAAGTATCTAATTCTGCATAGACAGATACAGAAGAATCTAGGTGGGATAATGAATCTGGAGTGCATCTGGAATGAGAAAGGCCTGGGTTCACCTCTGGTTTTGAACATTTCTCAGTTGTGTCGCCCTAAGAAAGTCACTTATCCTGTCTGCCTTGGTTTCTCCATTTTTAAAATGGGGCTCCTAATAGGAGCTTCCTTGCAGGGTGGTTGCTGGGATAAAATAAATATATATAGCCCTTTGTAAACCTTTCAGGACTTAATGAGTGTTAAGAACTATTGTATATGCCTATGTGCATATAGGCATATATAACATAAAATATATATTTTAAACGTAATATATAAAGTAAATATAAGCTTTATAATAAAAGTAAGAGCCCAGTAGGATACATTGTCACATGAGCCACGATATAAGTAGCAAGCTGGGGGTAAGTATGCTTGTTGATTAATGGATTGTTGACTTTCAATGCTGTAGTTCAGGGAATCTGAACCTTGAGTCAATGAACTTGATTTTAAAAATATTTTGATGACAATGTTTCAATAAAATGGTTTTCACAGTAAATCGGGGCATTCTGTTTTATGCATTTAAAAACAGAATTCTGAGAAGTGCTTTTACTGCAATTGCCAAGGGGGTCCATGTCACACAGAAATGGTTGTGGAGTACAGCTCCAGGGGATATGTTTCTCACATTGTGAAGCCTCTTGGGCCCATGTGATTTTCCCTATCTTTTTTGTTGTGTACTCACCAAAAGTATAGACAAGGGCAGGGGATCTAGTTTTTGTTTTTTTTTTTATCTAGTGGGTCTTTTTTGTGACCTTTGGTAGTCAGGTGAAGCTTTTAAATCTTTGAATATTATTCAGAAATTCATAATTGAAAGAATCATGAAGGTTCAGTTAGAGTTGGAGTGATCTGTGCACCCTAGAACCAGAGGCAGGTCTCATTGGTCTCAGGAAATAATTGTTCAGTTCATTCATGTCAGACCCATTGTGACCCTACTTGGGGTTTTCTTGGCAAAGACACTGGAATGGTTTGCCATTTCCTTCTGCTCATTTTACTGATGAGGAACCTGAGGCAAATAGGATTTAAGTGACTTGCCCAGGGTCACACAGCTAGTAAAGCATCTGAGGCCAGATTTGAACTCAAGAAGATGAGTCAGCACTCTATCCACTCTCCCATCTCCTCATTAAATCGAGGATTTTGGAGACCAGAGATGGGCCCCTGAAACATCCTGTCTTCCAGCCTACCTTTTTCCTTCTTTCTCTTCTGGCTGTGAAAAATGTACTCTACAAAGTCAGGGTAGGGAGACCAGTTTCCATTGGCTGTTCCTGGGCAGGAGTGGGGAAAAAGGAACAGCCCATTTATGGCATCCCCTCACCAGCCCCTCTCTTTGCAAGCTTTTGCCATGCTCTGAAAAGTCCCTAGCAGTTGACATGGTATTTGGAAAAATGCTTTTCTCTTTCATCATGGCATTTTGTTGATGATTTTTCAAGTGATTAACAGTTGGTTAACCCATTGTTAGCAAATCAATGAGCACATTTAACAATTTGACTGTTAAGTGGTCCAGTGAATAGTGACTCTAGCCTCAGACACTTACAAGTATTGTTTGTTCCTAAACTGAGCATGTTTATAACAATTTAGGGAGCATCATCCTGGATTTGTATAGCATCAGAAAGAAGGAAGTTCCCTGTGGACAAAAGGTAGAACCCCTTCCCCCCCACTCTTTTCCAGTGGGCCCTACTGTCCACAGGCTTTTCTTCTTTGGACTGCTAAATTCCTGAGACTATTTTGTTTAAATTATTGTGGATCCAGGAACATAGGTGGTAAGGAAGTGAAACTGCAGGGACTAACCCAGGAATCCCACCCCTCTAACTGGTCCAGCCTGGGGTTTGGGTGGTAGTAGTGAGGTTCTGGGGATCTCAGGAGAACTGAGATGGGAAGTATGAGAAGGGTATCTGACAAGGGATCCCATCCCCCAGGGCATTGTCTGTGTGATCACTTGGGAGATATGTGGTGGTTAAATTCCCCCTACTCCTGTCTGCACCCCAGGTTGAGAGAGGAAGTATGAGAGGGAGGAAAGGAAGACAAATCTTCGAAGGATCCTATTGAAATTGGTTAGAAGTGAGTCAGAGTAAATTACACCTGAGTTTTTGACTGGTCTGAATTAGAATTCTAAATTGGTTTATAAATTGAGTGCACTCTGTAATGCTGTTAAGTGTCAGGTCATGTCCGGTCTGTGTCTGTGTGTGTTTGAAATGTTTTCCTGTTTATGATGGGAAATTTGAAATGCAGCTGGGAGAAAAACTTTAGGAGGTTTTCTGGTTAGCTTGAAAAAAGTGGGGAAGTGAGGTTAATTAGCAGAACAAAGGATTTGCAGGCAGTTAAGAATGGAAAGCTGAGTCTGAATTAAAGTTGATTAGACCCTCAAAGTTAGAAAAATCTATACTTTGTTTTAAAATCAGTGTATCTGATCTCAGGCAATGTGTTTGGAAATGAAAAATTAAAGGGGTCTTTTCTCTGATAATGGGATTATTTGGGGGTTTGTGTTCTGTTTAAAGTCATTATAAGGAGCTCTTTGTAGAAGGCTAAGAGAAGAATTTAGCTCTTTTAGTATGTTAATTGTCCAACATTTGACTTAACCCCAAGTTTTTTTGGTGTTGGAGAGTGAGCAGGATGGGGTAAGTGAGAATCCTTTTTATTTGAAGTATCTGGGGCAGTTTGAGTGGAGGTTGGTAAAGAGGAGAGGTAGAAGCAAAAGCAAAAATCTGGGAGATAAGAGGTGTTTGGAAGGGAGTAAGATTGTAGCCAGTCAGGCCATGTGCCTTCAGGCCCATTTGCTCCTTGGCCACTCCCTTGCCCCATCCACTTCAAAGGATTTGGGGACATTAAAGAGATGGAAAGTAAAATTTGTAGCCTGATTAGTTAACCAAGGGGCAAAGTTGTGGGAAATTAGGAACTCTAACATTACGCAAATATTGGCTATAGTAGAGATATTGATTACTGTGAATTTGAATGATTACTATTAAGCTCCTGTTTTGATTCAAATTCCTTAGGTCTTTTATCTGAACCAAAACCTTTGGCTGATCTGATGGGAACTTTTTACAAGCCTCCTAGACAATGTGCAAAGGGAAGTTGAATAGTCTAAATTCTTAGAAGGGAGAATGGACTTCAACTGTTTGAGGGGCTGTTCAGAGCTGGGATTATACAGCTGAGTGTCTTTTGGGGGAGTCTATACATTTGTGGATAATATTCCCTTTTAGAAGGCTAAGGGTATATACAGTTATATAATTTAAAAGTACATGTTATTTGGCATTAAGAGGTTGATTGGCTGGGTAGCGCTGTTGTACCCGAATGAAGTGAGACAGAAGATCCCCAAAATTTGAATTTGCGTGGATTTATTACCTCAGGACTATCAGGGTACATGGGTACCCAAATCAGACAGTGGTTTGGCACCAAGTGCTGGTTTTTATAGAGGTTCCATAGCCAGGATAAGTAAGCTGAAACTATAGTGATTGGTCAGTGTACATTTGAATTTCCAGCTGGCGCGGGAACCCTAGGCTGAAACTCCTGCCCAGGGATCAGTTAGGGGAAAGGAAGGGGTAGGGTTGTGCTTGCTTACAGAACAATTAGGGGAGGGGAAGGTGGAGTTGTCTGTTTTACAAATTAATGAAGGGAAGGGAAAGTGGAGTTGTCTGCTTTGCAAATTAATGAAGGGAAGGGGAAGTTGGAGTTGTCTGCTTTACAAATCAATGAAGGGAAGGGGAAAGTGGAGTTGTGTCCTATAGCACCAAGAAAGTTTTAGTTACCTTAGATTACTCTTCAATAAGGAGATGGTGGTGGAATTCACTTCCTAGAGATTTTATGGGAATCACATGATTGTAAACATGCTTGGCATAAAACAAATGCTATCTGAATGTTAACTGTTTAAGTTAAAAATGATTGTTTCATGTTTGTCAACTTTTATGTGGAATTTTCCTTAGATGTGAAGTTTATGCCAGTGGTGATTAAAGAGGGTACCCACTAAGAGGGTTAGGGTTGTTCTGGAGACCCCAAAATACCAACACTCTGGGCCCTGCTGAATAAATTCGACTTGAGTCTTCTCAGCCAAAAAAAAGTAAAATTTGTTAAGTTTGCTTGCATTAGACACAGAATAAGTCTGTGCTAGGTCATTCTGTGGTGCTCTCCCACATGGCATTCTATGGGGCTCTCACTATTCCATGGTGTGAGAGTCAGTCTTAATATACAGAAGGTTGTGGGAGGAATCTGGGGGTGGTCCAGAGGAGGAGTTTGGGGAGGGTCTTCAGGAGGAGTTAATGAGGTCAATGAGTGATTAAGGGTGGGAGGTAGATGAACAATGGAGGGCTAGGCTAGTAAACTAGGCTAGTAGTCAGCATTAAAATGCCTCATCAAATGAGACAATTTAATCAAGAGTCTAAGGGAGGTTCCCAGAGCCTGTACCTCATGGACTCAAGGAGAGCTCGAGGGGGCTCCCAGAGCCCATACTTCATCAGTGATGAGATGTATGATTTTCTGTGTAAAGCAATTTGGAAAAACATCCAACTAAATTAAGTTCACCAGATTGACAATTAATTGGTTTTGGTTTACATGACAACTTTTTATGATATTGTTACTGGTAAATAGTCATATCATCTATGTTATAAGAGAAGCAGTTTCCCTTATAGCCTAAATGTTGTCGAATTAAGAATTATACTGTCAGAGGAACAGAAAAATGATGAATGGGGCATTCTGACCATGTGTTGTGGTATTTTGAAATACTGTGATTTAATTGTGTGGTGGTTGATAATATCAGGATAAATTGTAAGCTGTTTCTGAGAGGAGGAAATATGGAGAAATTTTTTATAAGATCCTTGGTGTTATTTTTAGAGGGCCTACTGAATTTCTATTTGCAAACTGATTGGTTGCAATTTGGTGACAATTAGGAAAAAATTTGCTGTAAATGTTCCAAATATGCTTATGGGGTAGTTTATACATTTGGAAAATTTGGTGTGAGAAAGTACAGGTTAGCAGATGAGAAGGTTAAATGGGACCCTAGTATTTGGGAAGTGATGCTTATACAGAGGTTTCAGAATAGTGAAGTAGTTTTAGACATTTTATGGGGGAAGACTGAGAACAGGATGGGAGGCACAGGCTAGGAGAGACAAGGAAAATTTTATGACCCAGAATGAGGAAAGTAATCTTGTCATTTCCTTCCCCCACTCCCTCTTCAGTCCTGGGAAAAAGGAAGCAGGGGGAGGGACTGCAGGTAGAGAAATCTGTGAATTAGATTGATAATTTTTATATGGTCTGGAAATGCATTTGATGTCATATGTAGTTAATTGTGTTATAATTAGAGTGATTTGATGAAACTGTGGGTTAATGTTTTAATGCTAAAACCTAAGATTATTAATGTGTTTGGAAAGGAGGGGTTAGGTAAAAAACATTATCCTAATTAGTTTTGCTCATTCAGAACAGTCCTCCTGTATATATGGGGTTACAGGAAGTGGAATTGGCTGCTCCCTGGGGTTCATGTCATTTCTCTTTATTTTATAAACTCACCAAGGCCCCTGGAAGCCATCTGTGTGGTCAAGGTCATTAGCCTTGGAGAAGGAACTTGCTTTAGTTATGAAGTTCCTAAGCAATGAACTTGGTTTGTTGAGGAGTTGCAAGTTCATGTACAGTAGATAGTTAAGATTTCTATCAGTTGACCTCTACACCAGGACAAGTTCAGATTTGAGAAGTGAAAGAAAGGTATTAAATGGAATCGTTTATGTATGTGAGGCCTGGTAAATCTTTATTTATTGCAATTCAATGAGAGTAAAATAACTGTATCTAACTCTAAGTTGTGATTAGTGAAACTTAATGTTTAATGTAAAGGGTTCTTGGGACCATAACTAATTTTGTTTTGAATTTGAATTTGAGTATGGTTGTATTCTGCATATGGATGCTTTGTCCAATCAGGTCCCTGCTTTTTACCTTTATGACAGAGTTTTGTAATCAATGGAAAGTTGTGTATAATGCAAGTATTTGAAATGTTGCTGTTTTCAATCAAATAATTGGGTAGCTTAGTGATCTTGTATAGTCATGTGGAAGATAAGAACCTCCTGTCTGAATGTTATGGGAATGATTCGATACATAAATCCATCAGCCTGTGAGGTTAGCCATTAACTTCTGTGTTTGGTTTAAGCTGGGACTCCAGTACAGAACAGTTATGTTAGTAGTGGGATCAGAGATTTGGGAAGATAAAAAAAGGTTTGATTAGGAATAGGGAAGGCAGATAAGATGGTTTGGGGGGAAATGAGGGTTATCCAAGCCCTCCTCTCTAGATAGTTGCTTTGGACACTTTTCGGTGTCAGTTTGAGATGGTTTAAGTATGTGGGGAGAATGTTAGGAAGTATTTTAAGAAGACAGATGTTAATAAATAGCTCAGTCAAATTTGAGAAGGACGGAAATAAGGATACAAATGCAATGTTGAACCATTGGACGGAGGTTGGGATTTAAAGTTACTGTAATAAAGGTGTAGAATGGAATGGGGTCCTTGTGTATTTCAAATTGATGTAAGAGCAATTGGGTATTAATACAATAGACAATTAATTACTGGGACTAAATCAGAGACATCTTCAGTTTGGGGAAAAGAATTTCAGTATAAGTTCAGATCAAGCATGAAGTTTGGGAAGCAGATGCAAATCTGTTAGAGCAATAACTTATTATCTCAATGGGAGATTTGATTTTTATGAATAAGAATGAGTGTAGAAATGAATGCAGCTTATTTAAGGCTCACTTTAAAGATGTTCCTTAACCAATGTGAGGTTATAGTCATATCTGAGGCTGATTATTAGAGCTTGCTATTTAAGATTTGATGGGACTGTTAACTGACTGTTTTCCTGAGACTAACTCCAGGTGTGGATATCAAGAAAGGTTAAAAGGCTGTTTGAACCACTGATTCATGATGCCAGTGAAGATGCATCTATGAATTGCAGAGGGTGATTTCATTTGGAGGTTGAGAAAATGACTTTTCTGAATATGCTAAGGTGAGAGTCTCTTGATCTTATTTTCTCATTCACGCCTGACAGTTTGCAGTTTGACATACCTTCTGCCTAGAGTTGACATGAAATTGGGGAGGTGTTATTCCCTTGCTTTAGTTATGTCCCTACTCTCTCTCTCTCTCTCTCTCTGTAGCAGCAAGCACCCCAATATCCCCAGGGTGACTGCCAACACAGGTTCTTAGATCTGCTTTTCAAAAGGAAAGCAACTCAAAATGGGTTAACAAGCTTACTTTAATCAAACAAACATACATTACCTAGTTCAGGGGGAAAAGGTCAGCACCCCGAACTTCAGAGTTTCAGTTACAGATCAAACAGGCAGGCTTCCAAACTGTCCAATCATTATTCAATATCAAATCACAGTTACCAGAGAGGGAAGCATCAACATCTGGGTTTTCAAAGCCGGGGGGCTCTCAACAACAGCTTCCCAGAGTCTCATCTGGTCAAATCACACAACACTTCTCAAAGTGAGCCCCAAAGCAAAGCCCCTCATCAGAGTTTATATAGCCTTCTCTTGGCTCAGAGAATGTAACAACCTCCTTGAATTTGTCAGCAAGATAGGGCAGACACATATATCCCACAGTGGAGGGGTAAAGATTCTAATAGAAAGGACTCATGTTTCCCCTAGTGATGAGGAATGCAAACTGATGCCTGAACAGTTGGAGGATGGGGCAGTTTAAAGGGTGTGGAAACCAAATCTTTATTGAAAAGAAGATGGGGGAATTGTGAGAAATGCTAGCAGTTTGGTTTGCACTGATTCAATAGGAACAATGGATGCTGCACAGGATGTTCGGGAAGGTGTAAATTTCTCTGTCTCTATGTCTCTATGTCTCTCTCTCTCTCTCTCTCTCTCTCTCTCTCTCTCTCTCTCTCTCTCTCTCTTTGATGGGGGAAAGGCAGGGCAATTGGGGTTAACTGACTTGCCCAAGGTCACATGGCTAGTTAAGTGTTAAATGTCTGAGGCCAGATCCGAACTCAGGTCCTTCTGACTCCAGGGCTGAGGCTCTACTCACTGCGCCACCTAGCCGCCCCAAGTCCCTACTCTCTTAATGGCAAATCTCTATAATCAAAAATTTTGTAAGCATAGTACCAATTATATTAAATAATTGGTTCTAGAACGTCTTAGGTTACTATAAGATTAAACTGTTAGGCTTACAATTTTAGCCTAAACAGCAACAACTGATTATTTAGACTTAATATCTGTTGTTAGTATAGATATTCCTGTATAAGTCAGGGTCCTTTAGTTCTTTGTAATAGTATGGGGAACAACTAGGTTAAGGGCTTGTGAGGATATTATCCTATTGCCTAGTTAGTATCATACTTGTCTCAATTTTGTTATAATTAGTTAATGTTCACAGAAGAATGTTTTGTGGTCTATTTTGTAAATGCTTTTAAAAAGGGGGAGGAGGGGGCATAACATGACCAGAAATTGGGATTGTTTTATTGTTTGAAAAAGTGATTACTTTACATCAGTGAAATCTCATCCCCTAGTGGAGGAATTAATAATGGATTAATGTAAACGATAAGAAACTGAGTTCTAATGTGAGTTTCTTGAGCATGACAATTGACCGAGGTTTCAGTTTTGATTTTGTAAAAATGATAAGGGTATAAGGTTTAGGAGTGGTAATTTAAAATTGTTTCAAGGTCACCTTTGTAGGAGAGGGGGGGAAAGGAAGGCAGAGCACACAAAGCCTGAGATGTGGTGCTGAAGATGGCTGGAACAAGTACTCTGAGGACCAGAGCACTTCTCTCAGATGGCATTCCCCCAGAGAGTCGTATGAGAAGAGACCTTTGGGCTTTGAAGGGACAGTTGGTTGCTATTATTTTCTTTTGCGTCTCTGTATCTGTACTCATAGAGGGGACTGCCCCCTCTATGAGTAACTGAGTAATATGACAAAATTATAATTTGTCAATGCGTTGATCTTACCTAGAGGGAAGATAGGAGTTAGGGTTACAAGACTCCTATTTATGTAAACAGGTTCATGAGACTGCAAAGAGACGCTATTACCAACCAAACTGCCAGAGGTTTAGACCTGTTAGCTGATCAGACCGCTCAGATAAGAGAGGCTGTCATTCAGCACCCAGGAGTGTGAGACTATTTGCTGGCAGAAGGAGAGGGATGTGGCAAGCTGAACCTGTCAGACTATTGCATAAGGATCCACGATAATGGAAAAGTGATAAAAGAAAGAACTAGGAACATTGGAAGACTAGCCATGTTGCTGTTCAAACTTGGACAAGTCCCTTTGACTTATCTTGGGTGGGCCGAGTCACTGGATCTTGGTGGAAGCAATTGTTGGGAATCATGTTGCTAGCCTTGGACAGAGCAATCTTACTACCCATGTGTCTCTTTTGTATTCTTCAGTTCATAACTCGAAGAGTACAAGAATCTGTCAGCAAGATAGGGCAGATACATATATCCCACAGTGGAGGGGTAAAGATTCTAATAGAAAGGACTCATGTTTCCCCTAGTGATGAGGAATGCAAACTGATGCCTGAACAGTTGGAGGATGGGGCAGTTTAAAGGGTGTGGAAACCAAATCTTTATTGAAAAGAAGATGGGGGAATTGTGAGAAATGCTAGCAGTTTGGTTTGCACTGATTCAATAGGAACAATGGATGCTGCACAGGATGTTCGGGAAGCTGTAAATATGGATTGATAGGGGAAATGGCAATAGGTTATACAGGGACTCTGATCAGTGACCAGAATCCCTGTGATGCCGTCTGGAATGAATTCAGTAGGCCCAAGCAATCTTGAAGTCAGGATTATAAACGTTTATTGTTACACTTTACTGCTGGAAAGGGTTTTTAGGGAACCTGCAAACTTAAAGAAGTCATAGGGATAGTTTTTAAGGAGTCAGGACAGTAAATCAGATGTCAACTATGCTAACTAGGTGAGTAATGGTGGGATTAGGGAGGCGTGAAGGAGTGGTCAGTGCTTAAAGGGACATGCACTTTTAATATCAACTGAGCAGGTGTATTGCCCATAATTCACTGGGAAATAGCCTAAGGTGGTGGTGGGGCTACATGGAGGTGTGGTTTTAGGCTTGAAACCTTACTAAGTCAGCTAGCAGTCAGGGCTGACTGAGAAGTGCCTAGTCTGCCACCCATCAGTGTCATGTTTGACAAGATGGATGTTGGGAACCAAGGCTAACAGAGACTCAGTATGTATATAATTGGCTAAGGACTTAACAGATATTGTTCTGATGGGGTGCTCGGGATGTATATATATTTGTAACATCAGTCTGTAATATCAGTCTGTAACATCAGTTTGTAAATGGGGTGCTTTGGGATCTATGTCTGTAAAATCAATTTGTAAAAGCAGTCTGTAAAGTCACACTTTCCCCTCCTCAGTCTCAAAGCATTAACTCTGCCCCTTCCCCCTGCCAGCACTCTGCCCAGCAACAATTCATGAACTGTTTATCTGTACTTGAAACAATAACAAGCTAAACTTGTTATTGTCACTAAACTCTCTATAAACATTTTAGTTTAGGAAAATGTTATCTCCCCAGTAGAATGGCCAGCTGCACCATGAATCCTTCAATACCCTATCTATAGGTAACTCCTTACTTAATACCCATAACTGTGTCTCCTTTGGCCTTGGTTCCCAACATCCATCTTGTCAACTATGACATTAATGGGTGGCCTCAGTGGCCATGACCCTGGGTTAACTTTAGTGACTTGTAAGGCCTAAAACCACACCTCCAGGTAGCCCCTTCCCCCCCGCATTTCCTAGTGAATTATGGATAATATGCCTGCCCAGTTGATATTAAAAGTGCATCGTCCTTGATACTGTGACTCCTTAAAAACTATGCCTTTTTTCTTTAATTTTGCAGGTTCCCTAAGAACTCTTGCCAGCTGTGCTGTACAGTGTAACAATAAACTTTTACAATCTCAGCTTCAAAGTTTGCTTGAGCCTGGTGAATTCTTTCCAGACTGAGTTGCAGGCTTTCTGGTCACTGATAGTGATCAGGGTCCCTGGTAGACCCTATTACCCTTCCCCCACAGTTCCAAGCAGAAATAAACAGTTCCTGAATTGTTGCTAGGCAGAGTGCTGGCGGAGGAAGGGGCAGAGTTAATGCTCTGAGGCTGGGGGGGAGGTGAAGAGGGATATGATTTTTCAAATGGTTTTACAAATTGATTTTACAAACTGATATTACAAACATAGATCCCAAGCACCCCATCTGGATGAGGGAGGAAGGGTAGAGCCCCCTATCCAATCATATAGCTGGAAGAAATCTGTAAGTTTCCTCTGGGAAGGGGCCTGAGCTAAGCTGGCTCAAACTGCCTGGGGGTCAAGGTCAGGTCACCAACTTTTCATTAACGGGAATGCTTAATTAGCCCCATACATATTAACTGACACACCCTGAATAGAATTAGAGACTCATTAGCTGATCCTGGGGTGAATGTAGCTCATGTTGGTTGTGGTAGAAAACATATATGTAATGGGCAGGTCAGAAAGGTTGTAACCCAGAGGAGTTGAAGCCAATCCCAGTTCTGAAAGGAGGAATAAGGCAGGAAATTTGAATGGAAGCAGCATAAACGGGCTTGCATTTGTCTTTTGAGGAGGCTACTCGTTTATCTAGGAGAGAATAAATGTCAAATAAAGGTAATGAAAATCTTCTTGTGTTGTGCAGAAAATCAGCCAGCCGAGACCCAGTCATGATTTAATGTGGATTTTTAATTGAGCTCAGGACTTTCAGGAGTGTAGACTCAGATCGGACAGCCTCCAGCAGGGGCAGAGCCAGAGCCAGAGTGTTTAAAGACAGAAACCACCAAGTATGGAAGCAGGAAGTCACAGAAACAGAGGAATGCAATTGGTTGATACTCAGTTTAGGACCATATAAGGAATATAGTTAAGTTTCAATTTCCCAGAACAGGGTGGGGGACTATGCTTGGGGCATTTTCCCAGAAATATGCCTTGGGCAGGTATTAGGTATTCTCTTGGCACTTAGGCTTCTTTTTGAAGAAGGGAGCACAAAATGGTGGGGACTGAGACAAAATGGAGAGTGACTTGGGGTTGGGTACAACACCTGGTTTTGTTTCCAGACTGAGCATGTTTATAACATGTACCTCTTTGCCTTAGTTTTCCCCACAGTAAAAGGGATTATAATAAAGGCACTTAGCTTCCAAGTGATGGGGGAAGGATAATAGGTTCTACCAGGGACCCTGATCACTACCAGAAAGCCTGCAACTCAGTCTGGAAAGAATTCACCAGGCTCAAGCAAACTTTGAAGCTGAGATTGTAAAAGTTTATTGTTACATTGCATAGCACAGCTGGCAAAAGTTCTTAGGGAACCTGCAAAATTAAAGAAAACAGGCATAGTTTTTAAGGAGTCACAGTAGTAAATCAGGTGTCAGTTATGCTAACTAGGTGGGATCCCGGAGGAGTTAAGGAGTGGTCAGTGCTTAAAGGACCATGTACTTTTAATATCAACTGCGCAGGCATATTACCCATAATTCACTGGGAAACGGGGGGGGGGTACTGGAGGTGTGGTTTTAGGCCTTATAAGTCACTAAAGTCAACCCAAATGTCATAGTTGACAAGATGGATGTTGGGAACCAAGGCCAAAGGAGACACAGTTATGGGTATTAAGTAAGGAGTTAACCTATAGATAGGGTATTGAAGGATTCATGGTGCAGCTGGCCACTCTACTAAGGGAGATAACATTTTCCTAAGCTAAAATGTTTATAGAGAGTTTAGTGAAGGATTCATAGGTAAGCAGAGATAAACAGTTCATGAGTTGTTGCTGGGCAGAGTGCTGGCAGGGGGAAGGGGCAGAGTTAATGCTTTGAGACTGGGTGGAGGGGGGATGTGATTTTACAGACTGGTTTTACAAATTGATTTTATAGACATAGATCCCAAAGCACCCCATTTACAGACTGATGTTACAAACATAGATTGATGCTACAAACATATATACATCCCGAGCACCCCATCCCAAGGTTTGTTGTGAAGACCAAGTGTGATAATATTTGTAAATCATTTAGCATAGTGCATGGTACTGAGAAAAGGGATTGTTTTCTTTTTTGTTAATAACCAATTTTATATGTGAGATTCAAAGATCCTGTTTTTTATTATTAGTAGCCAGTTATTATTAGGTTGGTTATCAGTAGGTTTTTTTTCCTTTTTATTTCCTCATTTAAAGCCCAGTCCTTGTGATGGACTAGGCTGACATTGAGACTGTTTTCTGTCTTGACTGGCACCCCACTTATGTGGGAGGGCTTATCTCTGAATCAAGGTTAAATAAAATCTAATCTTGGTGAATTGGGGCCCATTATTCAACTCTGGTAGGACTGGGTGGAGAATAGGTTGTTTTGTATAGATTGCTGGAGGCAGAATGACTTGGTAACCACTGACACATTCCAAGCCCCCCTAGCCCCTCTTTAGAAAAAGCCACCATTATAATATTTATTCTCTATTGTTAACCAAGCAGAGTTGATTTTGGCCCTGTGGGACGCCACCTTTTCCAAAGATATTTAAACCTGTAGAGCCCTCCATGTTGGGTGTTTGGTTACTGAGAGAGCCACTGGTCTCAAATTATTGATTTTTTTTTACTAGTCTAATTAATAAATTGATTATTAATTACCCAGAAACTGTCAGACTTTTCATTAGGTGTTATATAATTGCTAGCTATTATTACTGTTATAGTTTTTTTTAAGTAATAGACTTAAGTGACTTGTCACACAATTAGTGTCTGAGACTGAATGTCCTTACTCCAGGGTCTGTGCTCTATCTACTGTCCTTATTACTGTTGTTTTTGAGAAGCTTCTATTTTCACAGTTAGGTGATTATTAATTGAAGAGGGAGCTAAGTTCCACAGTGATTAGAGCTCTGGGCTTGAAGTCAAGGTGATCTGTGTTCATTTCCAGCCTCAGTCACTTCCTAGCTTTGTGAGCCTGGGGAAATCACTTTCCTCTGGTTGCCTCAGTTTCCCCATCTGCACCATGAGGATGGATTATAATTGTACCTACCTCTCAGGGTGGTTGTGAGGTGGGAAAAAATCATTGTAAAAGTGCTGTGTATAAATGCCAGTTAGGAGTATTTTAATGATGATATGGCTGTTATTTGTTAAATGAGGAGTCACATCATGTAGCACATGGGGAACTAGTGTATGAATCCACATCCACTTGGCCCCAGCTCAGGTCTCGGTATTATCATTTAGGCCCAGATTTAAAGGTAGAGGCTGGATCAGGGTCTCAGGTCCTAGAGTCCATCTATTCAGTCTTTCCCTGCAGTGCTTACTCTGGAGAGTCCTTTGACCTCTCTGTGTCAGGATCATGGGTATCACCCTTCTTGGTTGTTGGGGGATTTCCAAGCTGCTGAGTCTGGAAGCTACACATCAGGACTGGTTTCCTACATGGTACCTTTTCTCCTCTCAGGTCTACCTTCTCAAGCCCCTTCCCTTTTCCAGAAAGGAGCACAGAGCAGGAAGAAGGAATGACCTCTGATCTCCTGCCAGTCAGAGCCCAGGTGAGTTGGATTTTTTCTCTCTTCCAAATGCTTTGTCATTCTTAGAGCAGATAGGTCACCCTTCCTTTTCTTTGGTCTCTTCCCAACCATGTCCTGTTGAGGTGCCAGAGCCCCACATTTTCTCACCTAGAAAATGACTCTTTTCTGACAGTGGATGTCACATTGATGAATGGTAAGAACAGAACAGAAGTAGACAGTAGCTCGCCAGCCCCACATCCATATTTGATGCAGGAAGAAGCTGAGCCCAGAAGATGAAATGTCTTGCCTGTTCTTAGAAAGGGAACATGAGAAACATGCTTGTGGGGAGCACAGGACTTCCCAGGTAGGGTTAGGTAGGAAGTTAGCTCAAGTGAGCTTCCACTGTCTGTTGCTTCCCTGGAGGCCCTTAGGAAAGTTCACTTGATATATTCCTTAAAACAGCAAACCCCTTCTCAGTGAAAGAACTCAGAAATTGAGTGTGCAGAAGGCCTTTATTAAGCTTCTGTCAAGGAAGCTGATGTGGTACTCACTAGGGACACACCCACACTGATACAGAAGCAGGAGTGAGGTTCTGCAGTTCTGTCCTTCCTGGTAGACTTAGGGTTAGACAGACTCCTCACTTTGTTTCCCTACATCCCCTCTGTATATGCAGATTATATACAGATAACATAGTTTATCTGCAGGGGGTTAGTGAGGGTTCTTGAGACCTGATGGGGCAGAGCCTCTTCTAAGGTCAGATCTCTGTGCCACAACCCCACCTTTCTGGTTCCCCTCTGGCTATTGTCATAGTTCCAGGAAGGCCATGGTTTAAGTGAAATAAGATAAGCCGGCTTCCCACAGCTATTGATTATCTTCCAGTAACTTTTGTGGGAGCAAAACAAGATGCCATAATATCCCCCTTACAGGAAAAACTGGAATTAGACACAGTATGTGGGGTGAAAAAACCTCATTCAAAATTTAATCAAGAACACGGAGGTTTCTCAGGATAAAAACAGGGAATTTTTATTCTCTTATCTTCCATGGCAGATCAGGGAGAGGAGGCGCATTACAGAAGATGGAACAAGAATTTGTGGGGAACCCAGTCAAGCCCCCTCCCAACACTGTCCCTTTTCCCATTGTCTGGGAGTTGGGTTTACAATCTGAGTGCAAAATCTCCTTCAGTGATAAGAAACAAGCCCAACACTATCCCCTATTGGCTGGGAGGCAGGCAGGGAACCGAAGTATTGTTCATGTCCTTATTTGGCAATAGCTAAATAGAGGAGGGGAAAAGGTCACAAGCAAGGGTGGAGGTCTGAAACCTCTTAAGGGGTGTAATGTTGATGTGGCAGTAATAAAGAAGGGGGAAAGAAAGGAGAAGGGTGAAGCCGAAACTCTGCCTTGCTCCCACAAGAAAACTTAAGAGATAAGAAGTTTCCACCTTTCCCATTCGAGTGTCTTTTCTTTGAAAAAATAAAATAAAATAAAACAGATGATTGACATCCTTTGTTTCTACATCATCTTCATTTCATAATATATACATGAAGTCCAGATTAGTGTGAATCATGAATCCCTTGAAGTGGTGGCACCTATTTGGATTTGCACAGTTATTTTAAATAATATATGGGGATGGAAATCCTTCTCTTCCCTTCTCCCCCTTCCTTCTGTTTTTTCCTCCTTATTATTATATAATGTTTCATTTCAGTTTATCCTTAATTATTTATCTAATTAACTCAAGCGATCTCTGTAGCACTTAATAAAATTCTTAAACATTTTAAGACACCAAAAAAGATGATTATTAATTAAGTGCTTGTTTCTTATTCCGGTTTGGGTATTATTCTTAGTAAAATGAGTACAAAAGTATTTATTAACACATTTAACTGAAACCAGGTATAAAAGTCAAGCAAAATAAGCAAAATTTCCTATTCTTTCTAAAATTTTAGGGTTCATGCAAGGAATTATTGGCGATAGTAGAAGTAATCAGGATTTTCTCTTCATTTTCCCCACCATTTGGAAGTAAATACTTTGGAAATGGGTTGATTTTCTGTTGACCCATTGGTCACATGAGTAAAATGGCACCTAGCTGAGGGCACATATCTTAAATATCTAGAATTAAATTCATTGAAGGGCACCTGAAGTCACAAATAGCTGGGTCACGGATGTGGAGGGAAAGAGCATAACTGGTGCTTGCAAAACAAAGCTTATAAAGCAAGGCCATTGCCCTTAAGGAATTCCCATTCTAATGGGAATAAGTAAGCAAGTACAATGAGGAAACTCACTGGAACATAAGTTGTACCCCAGTAAAGTGAGACAAGACAGGGGACTGTTGGGGTGCATGGTCACCCAAATCGGACAATGGTTTGGCACAGGCAGTGTGCTGGTTTTTATAGAGGTTCCATAGCCAGGTTACATAAGCTGAAACTACAGTGATTGGTCAGTGTACATTTGAATTTCCTGCTGATGGGAAACCCTAGGCTGAAATTCCTGCCCAGGGATCAATTAGGGGAAGGGAAGAGATGGGGGCCATGCTTGTTTACAGAACAGTTAGGGGAGGGGAAGGTGGAGTTCTCTGTTTTTTTATGCATCGTGAAGAGAAGGGAAAGGTGGAGCTGTCTGTTTTATAAATTAATGAAGGGAAGGGGAAAGTGGAGTTGTGTTCAACACATATTCTCCCTTGGAAGATACAAACAGCTAGGTGGGTTGGGGTTTACTCTTTGGCTAGAAGAAGCCTCCTGCAGAAGAAGGGATTTGAGAGGGGTCTTGAAGGAAGCCAGGGAAACTGTGATATAGAGGTGAAGAGGACAGGCTTTCTGGGGGTGGTGGGTGACCAGCCAGTTTAAAGACAAAGAGTTGACAGATGGAGTTGTGTGTTGTTGAGCACAACCCCACCTTCCCATCCCCTAATTGATCTGTGGGTGGGAGTTTCAGCCTAGGGTAAAATCCCTGCTCCTTTCTTTCCCTTGCCTCCCCTACCTGGTGTTCCCCATCTCCACCCATTCTGGGTTCCCTGTCCCTCAGCCTAGGATAAAATTCAAATGTACACTAACCAATCACTGATTGTAGTTTCAGCTTACATAACCTGGCTATTGAATCTCTTTAAAAGCCAGCACACTGTCTGTGCTAGCACTGTCTGATTTGGGTATGTAACTATGTAACCCCGACAGTCCTGAGGTAATAAAATCCAGTTCCAAATTTTAATTTCGGGGATCTTTTGTCTTGCTCAATTATACTCTTCACTGTGTGTGTGTGTGGGGCGGGGGTGGGATACCAATATGGCTGAATCATGGAGAAGAGAGTGCTTCTCAACATTCTGTATGCCTACTTTCTCATTGCTTTCAAATCTGTCTGGGCATGATGTATACATATTTAGGGGATCTTCATGACCATTTGAAAAAGCTGGAATATTAAACACATTTACTGATAACTCAATAGAATATATAATCAGTAAATTGTATTTGGAGAAAGTATAAAACTTAAATAGAGATGAAATCACTTAATCTTAAAGGATTGGTGGATAGAAAATGAATTACAGAAACAATAGATAATTTTGTTAGAAGAATTAAGAAAATGATTACTGCCTCTGACACTTAATCCATATGAACAAAAAAAACCTAGCCGTGTAACCTTGGGCAAGTTACTTAACCCCAATTGCCCTAAAGGGGCGGCTAGGTGGCAGTGAGTAAGAGTGCTGGCCTCAGAGTTTGGATGACCCGAGATCAGATCTGGCCTCAGAAAATGAGCACCCACGCATAAACAATGACTAGCCGTGTAACCTTGAGCAAGTT
>WOXC01008548.1:0-95302 GCA_011680675.1 Gymnobelideus leadbeateri
TTAACTTCTGGTTTACATCATTCATTTCCACCAGATTATGAGTTACATTTTCCCCCCCATTTTTTCCCTACCCACCACCCCAGAATAGCAGTCCCACTAGATATCCCCTCATCCAATCTGCTCTCTCCCATATCTTCTCCCATATCCCCTTCGATTTTGCCATTTGGGCAAGGTGAATCTCTGAGCCCCAATGCCTGGACATCTTATGAAACATTTAATTTTAAAATTTTGATTTTCAGATCCATTCCTTTCCTCCCTTGTCACCCACTCTCTCTGAGAAGATAAGCAATTCAGTATGTGTTGTACATGTATAGCTATGCAAAACATTACCATAGTAGATATATTGTAAAAGACTGCTTATATTTCCCTCCCACCTGTCTAACCTCCCACCTGGTCGATTTCCTACTTTGATCCTATCCCTCTTTCATAGTGGGTACTTCCAATCTCCCCTCCCCCCAGAATGCCCTCCCCTCCATCATCCCCCTTCTCATCCCCCTTTCCCCTACTCAGGAGAGTGAGTGAGGGTAAGATATTCCATTTAGTATGTATGTTATTCTCTCCTTGAGCCAAATTCAATGAGGATATGCTTTTGCCTTTTTGCCTTCCCGTTCTTCCCCTCCCCTGCAACTACTTCCCCTTGCCTCTTCTACATGAGATAGTTTACCCTACCCTGTCTCTCTCCATCTCCTCTTGCCACTTTCCTCTCTCACCTCTTGACTTCACCCCTTAAGAATCATCCCTTCCTTGGGGTGGCCAGGTGGAGCATCGAGCAGAGCACCAGTCCCGGAGCCAGAAGGACCCGAGCCTGGATCCGGCCCCAGACACCCAACACACAAACAAAAACCCAGCCACGAGACTCCGGGCAAGTCACCCAACCCCAATTGCCCTCCAAAAAAAAAGAATCATCCCTCCCCATCAAATTCAACCTGTGCCCTCTATCCATGTATACCTGTGAACATATGCCATGTACCCTTCTTCAATTATTTTCATAATGAGAGAGGTTTCATCAAACACAGTTATTGTTTTTCCATGTAGGAATGTAAATAGTCCAACTTTGATAAGTTCCTTTTGATTTCTTTTCCTTGATTACCTTCTCAAGCATCTCTTGCTTCTTGTGTCTGAATGTCAAATTTTCTATTCAACTCTGGTTTTTTCATCAAGAATGCTTGAAAGTCCTCTATTCCACTGAATGACCATATTTTCCCCTGAAACAAGATACTCAGTTTTGCTGGGTAGGTGACCCTTGGCTTCAATCCCAGCTCTTTTGCCCTCTGGAATATCATATTCCATGCTCTTTGATCCCTCAGTGTAGAAGCTGCCAGGTCCTGGGC
This sequence comes from Gymnobelideus leadbeateri, assembly GCA_011680675.1. Lineage (NCBI taxonomy): Eukaryota > Metazoa > Chordata > Mammalia > Diprotodontia > Petauridae > Gymnobelideus > Gymnobelideus leadbeateri. Next base: position 1,332 of record WOXC01008548.1, read on the forward strand.
TATTCTGATTGTGTTTCCACAATATTGAAATTGTTTCTTCCTGGCTGCTTGTAGTATTTTCTCCTTGATCTGGGAGTTCTGGAGCCTGGCTATAATATTCCTAGGAGTTTTCTTTTTGGGATCTTTTTCAGGAGGTGATTGGTGGATTCTTTCAACCTCTATTTCCCCCACTGGGTCTAAAACACCAGGGCAATTTTCCTTGAGAATTTCTTTAAGGATGATTTCTAGGTTCTTTCTTTGATCATGGCTTTCAGGTAGTCCAATAATTTTTAAATTATTTCTCCTGGATCTATTTTCCAGGTCAATGGTTTTTCCCATGAGATATTTCACATTGCCTTCTATTCTTTCATTTGTTTGGATCTGTTTAATAGTATCTTGATTTCTCATAAAGTTACTAGCTTCCATTTGCTCCAGTCTAACTCCGAAGGAATGAATCTCCTCAGTGAGCTTTTGAGATTCTTTTTCCATCTGGCAAATTCAGCTTTTTAAGGCATTCTTCTCCTCATTACCTTTCTAAGCCTCTTTTGCCATTTGGGTTAGTCTATTTTTTAAGGTGTTATTTTCCTCAGTCAGGCTGTTGACTGTCATTTCATACCTTTCTTGCATCTTTCTCATTTCTTTTCCCAAATTTTCCCCCACTTCTCTTATCTGCTTCTTAAGGTCCTCTATGGCCTGTAGCCAGCTTGTATTTTCATTTGGGGCTTTTGGTGCAGGAGTTCTGACCTCACAGTCCTCCTCCATGCTTTGACCCTCTTTGCCCCTAAAATAGGAGTCCAATATTGAACTTTTCTGTTTATTTTGTTTCATTTGCCTAGGCATGTTGCCACTTAATTACTTGATTTTGGGGCTTGTTGCCACAGTAGGACTCTGCCACCAGACAGGGGAGCTTCTGCCCAAACATGGGGTCTTCACAACTTTCGCCAGTTGGGTGGCCTCTGTAAAGCCTCCACCCCCTCTGGCAAGTTGGATACCCACCCCAAACTTCCCCCCCAGACCACAATCCAGATCCAGGCAGTTTAAAGCAAGAGCGATTAACCCCCAGACTGATTGCTGGATCTCCCTACAGTTCTCAGACCAGGAGCTAGAGCCACTACTGGCACTGGAAAATGGCTTCTGTGCAGCTGTTTTTTCAGCAGCTTTTCGCCCCCAGGGGAGGAAGCCACACATTCCCCAAATACTGGTCCCAAAGTCCATAGCACACTAAGCTCTCACTTTGTCCTAGGCATATCTGTGCTGATAATTCTGGAATCACCACAATTGCTGGTGTTCTGGGGTCCCTCCAGCCGGCTGAAGGCCGGCCACCCTGGCTAAAACTGAGGACCTAGGCTTGGCTCTGCGCAATGCCCTGTTGGTTCCCAGTGTGCTGTGCTGCCTGCTCTCAGAGCACTGCGCTGGCCACTCCCTGCAGGGCTGCTGGGCTGTCCTCAGCAGGAGGTTAGCTTCTCTGTGCCGTTCTGTGGGTGCTGGGGCTCCAGAAGTTGTTTGGAGTCCCCTTTCACATTGTTGAAATTTGTGTGGGGCAGAGCACATTGGAAATGCTGTTTCTACTCCGCCATCTTGGCTCTGCCCCCTCTTGACTCGAAGCACCCATTTTTGAAAAGGGACAGGATCAAAGTAGAGAATAGAACAAGTGGGAGGTGGGATAGGAGGGAAGGAAATATAGTCAGTCTTTTACAATATATCCACTATGGATATGTTTTGCATAGCTACACATATACAACCTATATTGAATTGCTTATCTTCCCAGTAAAGGTGGGTGACAAGGGAGGAAGGAAATGAATCTGGAATTCAAAGTTTTAAAATCAGATGTTTAAATATATATACTATTATTAATATTATTTTACATTTAATTGGGAATAAGATATACAGGCACTGGGGCATAGAGATCCACTGTGCCCTACTGGAAAGTTGGAGGGGGTATGGGAGAAGATATGGGGGAGAGCATATTGGAGGAGGGGATATCCAGTGGGATCGCTATTTTTCCGGTGGTGGGTAGGGGGAAAAATGGGCAGAAAATTTGTAACTCAAAATCTTGCAGAAATGAATGATGTAAACTAGAATTTAATAAAGCATTTGATTAAAAAAAATCCTTGTTAACTGACCCTTTCCCCCGCTATGAAAAGAACTAACCATGGGGGAACCACCTTCTCAGGTTCACAGGTTCTCTAGGGTGGGGGAAAGATAAAGAAAAGTTTTGGTTAAATAGTCCTTCTGCTGGGTTAATGACTGAGAACAAAAGTGATGTTGAATTGTGTCCTCTGAGCTTCTTCGTTTAATTTTACCCTAAAAATCAGCCTCTGTGTTTTTCACCAGTGAGAATTACTCTATTGGAATGATTATTCCCCCACTGAATGTCACAATTCCTTCTGTAATAAGTGAATGGATGGGATGGGGAGATTTCAAAGATTCTTTCTAGCTTTAATATGCTGCATAATGAGTACTGTTTTATCCCTTATTTTTCTAGAAAGGAAAGCCAAAGATGAAGAAAGCAAAAGATGGAAATGTTGATGTGGGTAAGGAGATGGTGTCATTAATGTGTTACTCCCAGTGTCCTCCTGAGAGGCATAGAAACAGTGGAATAGGGGTGTGCACCATCTTTTCCCTTGTGAATGATCAGCCGCAATCACAGAAATAGAGTAGGGTAGGACATATAGGCAGAGAAGGTGGCTACCTGTGTGGTACAGCCTGACAACCTCAGAAGTATATCTGCCCATAAATATGTCATTGGCCTGCCAGCATGCTTGAAATTTATTCCTTTGAGATAGGGTAAGGATACCCATCAAAATATAAATGCCCCAAAGGGGTAAAATCCTACCCACCCTCTAAGGTAGGGTTCAGATGTGCCTCTTCCTTCATAAAGTCTTCTCTGACCCATGATAGCAATAATGTCTACAGTCTCTGAGCTCTCATAGTACTTTGTTAGTAATCTTTTGTGAGGCATCATGTTTTGTTTGATATTATAGTTATCAGTGTTCACTTATTCCCTGCTAGACTGGAGTCACCGTTGAGGACTAGATTATTATTAAACTTTATCGAACATTGGACCATGCATATAGTGCTACTCTGTAAATGTTTGTTGAGTAGATTATGATGAATCACTCATTAAATAAATAACACCTTAGCAAGTGCTAGTCTCTTAGGTACCTGATTATCACTACAGAAAACAGAGACCAAAGCCTTAAAGAGATAAGAACTAGGCCAGGAAAAAAATGATGCAAAAGAGTCATGTCATGTGATAATGCTTAGGAGGAAAATCTCAGGTGGGCACCCATGGGGGCAGAGGTAGAATGAGGTCCACTGAGGTCTCTAGAAATGCTTTGATAATCTCTTTATCCCTTCTTCTCATTTGCTTATTCACTATCTACCATGTCCCCTGACTCTTGGAGAATGAGAGAGAAGGGCCCAAATATTATGGCTAGGTAGAAAAGGGGACACAAAAAGTACAATGTTGATTGTCATACCTTACCTCCTCCAAAAGTATTTAGTTATGTATCTGTGTAAATTACTGTACTACCACACAGAGAGAAATCTGAAGATAGTCCCAGCTCCTACTCTCTAATTGCTTATAGTTTAAGATAAGTAATTATAGAGAATAGGACCAACCAAGGATATTTGATGGGATCTGATAGAACTTGTTGGGATGTGTCATTATTGAGAAATACATTCTCTTGCAGAAGGCCGTGACTTTCATCAAAACTCTGAGCCTTTGAGAATCATCCTGGTGGGGAAAACAGGAGGTGGAAGAAGTGCTACAGGAAATACTATCCTTGGGCAGAGAGTATTTGAGTCCAAGCTAGGATCTCAGGCAGTGACCAAGAAGTGTCAGATGGAGACTGGGATGTGGAATGGAAGAAGAATATTGGTGATTGATACTCCTGCCATGTGTGATCCAGGTTCCTGGACTGAAGAGATGTACAAGGAAATTGGGGAGTGTTACCTTCTCTCCTCTCCAGGTCCTCACGTATTAGTCTTAGTGACTCAGATTGGCCGCTACACTGCAAAGGATAAGGAGGCACTGAGGAAGGTGAAGAAAATATTTGGGGTAGAAGCCATGAGCCACCTAGTTATGCTTTTCACCCGTAAAGAAGATTTAGGAGAATCTCTAGAGGATTATGTAACAAATAGCACTAACATAGACCTACAGTGGGGGATCAGAGAGTGTGGCAGGCGATTGTGTGCCTTCAACAACAGGGCTACTGGGGAGGAACAGAGGGCCCAGGTGGCAGAGCTGATGCTTGTGATTCAGAGAATGGAGGAAGAGAATGGAGGCAGTTATTACAGAAATTCCCTTTACTTTGATGCTGAGATCTTTATTAGTCAGACATTAAAGACTGAAGAAAGCTACCAAAACTACCTACAAAATGTGAAATTCCAAATTCAAAAGCATACACTGGACCTAAGAGAAGATGAGGGTAACTCTATTGTCCAGGCATTTTTGAGGGTCCAAAAATGGGTTTCTTCCAACCACAGAATCTGTTTATGTCTTTTGTTATTTGCCTTGGTTTTTCTTGTCATTATAGTTGTCACATTGACTTTTCAAAAAGCCTGAGTAGTTTTCTAAGGTGGCTCCTAATAGTAATTATTGGAAGAGGTCCTTCTCAGTGTCACTATCATGGAATGTTTTCTAAATGGTTTCCCTGATTTTTGAAAACATATATGACTCAACTCCTGTCCTTTTGATAAAGAGACATCTAAAGGAAGTCAATAGTTTTCATAAGAATTGCAAAATTAAACTGATAGTTCTGATATCTGGTAGTATTAGTAGTGTGAGGAAGGGAAGCTGTGATCCACTTTGTGCATCTATAGTTACCTGTTTGCTGTTCTTTCTCTATATCTTCTGCCTTGACAATGCCACCCACTCTTATGGTTTTAACAATCATCTTTTTGTAGATAACTCCTATGTTTGAATCTCTTACTTATTCTCTCCAGAGCTCTAGACCTACATTTCCTATTGTCCATAGCATATTTCTACCTGCATGTCTTGCCAGTAATGAAAATTCAACATGAAAGCAAAACTACACGCAAACATTCCCCAAAAATGTGCCCTTACTTTTCCCTACCCACATTTATCTGGTTCCTAATATTTGAAACTTGGGGATTTTCCTTAACTTTCCCATTCTTATTCACCTGAACTGTCTAAGCCCTGAGCCATCTATTTGACCTACAAAATATCTTTCCCATATGTCCCCTCCTTTCTTCCCCAAACCACTATCCTGATATCACCCATACAGGCTATTGCAATGGCCATAAATCATTGAATCAGAGATTTAGAGGGGGAAGGGACTTTCTAAGTCATCTAGGCTAATCCTTCTCATTTTATGGTTAAGGAAACTGAGGCCCTAAAAGACCTTACTTCCACAAATCTTTCCCCACCCACTGCAATTCATCCTCCACTGTGTATTGTCAAAGAGCACTTTTTAAAGCACATATATGATCATGTCACTCCCTCGGCCCCCACTGAATCAACTTTGCTGGAGGCTCCCAATCACCTCCATGCCCAAAAGCATTTCAGACTTATAACCTGTTCCTCCTTTTCCAGTCTTCTTACATGTTATATCCCCAACACTGCCTCTCATGTACTCTGTGATTCAGTACCACTGTTCTTCTTGCTGTTCCTTGAATGCCCAACTTAGGTTATTTTCACTGGCTCTCACCCATGCCTGGAATGCTCTCCTTCCTCATCTCTGCCTTCTAGCTTCACCAGCTTCCTTCAAGTCCACTCTCTCCTTCTACAGGGGGCCTTTCCTGGTCACCTTTAATTCTAGTGCCTTCCCTCTCTTGATTGTTTCCAATGTATCCTGTATATACCTTGTTTGTGTATAGTTGTTTGCATACTGTGTCCTCCATAAGACTGTGAGCTTTTGGAGAATGGGGACTGAGTTTAGCCTTTCTTTGTAACCCCAGCTTTTAGCACAGTATAGAGTGGGTACTTAATAAATGTTCACTAACTGACTGCCTTTCTGAAGGTCGCACAGGTAGAAGGTACACAAATTTTATCATGTGCTTCTTCTCAAAACTCTTCAGCAATTCACAACATTACAGAATGTTAGAGTTGGAAGGGACAGTAAAAAATCATCTAATACAACTCATATATCAAAGAAAGCCTCTCTGCAGCAAATGTGTTATCTAATGAATAGAGATTAACCTACTTCTTTTGACATTTCAGTCACTCTGAAATCTGGTATTCCTCTCCCTTTCCAATCTCACTCCATACTACCCCTCTTTCACACACTCTCAGTTCTAGACATATTAGATTCCTTGTCCTCTCCTGTTCATGTCCTGTACTCTCTCACCTCTGTGCCTTTGCTTACTTGTTCCTTAGTCCTACAACAACCTCCTTCATCTTATCCAATGGTTGAAATCCCAATCATCCATCAAGATTGGCCTCTAATGTCATCTCCCCCACATCCTCCCTAATCTTCCCATTCAGAAAAGATGTTTTACTCCTCAGACCTTACCTTGCTCTTTATTTGTATGTCTCTCATGTACTTAATATACTGCATTGTATAGCATAGTTACCTGTGTACCTATATTCTGTCCCTCTCTGTGATTATAAACTCCATGAGAGCAGGGATTCATTTTTACATCTTTCCTAGTACCCAGCTCAAGACCTATACACAGTAAATACTTGTAGTAGATAAATTAATTAAATATTCCAAGTCCTGCTGGCACCTATGTTATAAAATTATTTCACTGCTTTGTTTGATGAAAGAACTAACTGCATGATTTTTTTTTTCAGTATGAATTAGACCAGTATTGTCCAAGAAAAAAAAAATTGGCTTCAAATATTAGAGAAAGATTCTGTTTGGAAGGTTAATTTACATGCTTTGGGTTATTTAGGGGCTCCAAATAAAGGGCTTAACTCATTAACTGAAGATTAATCAGTAAACTATTCTAGCTGTAAATGAAAATCTGCTTAAATGACTCAACCTTCTTGCCTGCCTTTGTAATTAGATTCAATTGAAAAGAAATAAAAACCATTGCTTTGCTGATAGAGAATCTGGTAAAGTGTTGGTGTCATCTATCTGAGCAGTAATTTTCATGGTGTAGGACTGAAGCTATAACTGTAGATATAAAAGGTGGAGGGGAAAAGAGTGACTACACACACAAACACATGTGTGTATAATCTAAGTTTTGTTCTGAAGGTCTTGACGCCTTCATATTTTAAAAATATTAGCTTTTTCTCAGCAATTTATGGTACTTTTGCAAAGACTGACCATATATTAGTATATAAAAATTTTATACTTGAAAGGAGAAAAGCAGAAATATTAAAAGTATCCTTTTCAGATCATAATGCTATAAAAATTACATTTCATGAGGGATCACAGAAACACAGATTAAAAAGTAATTGGAAATTAAACAAATTAGTCTTAAAGAATGAGTGGGATATAGAATAAATCATAGAAACAATAATTTCATTAAATAGAATGATAACGAAATATCATATCAAAACCTATGGGACACAGAAAAAGCAGTAATCAGAAGAAAATTTATGGCTCTAAATACTTAGATCAGTAAAACAGCAAAAGAGTGGACCAATGAATTGGGTATACAATTTAAAAAAAATAGAAAAAGAATAAACTAAACATTTTCAATTAAACAATAAATTGGAAACCCTAAAACTTAAAGGTGAGATGAATAGCACTGAGTGTAAAGAAACTTATTGAATTAATAAACCAGGAATGGATCACAGGAAAAACAAATAAAAAAGATAAACCATTGGTTAACTGATTTTAAAAAAGAGAAGAAAAGCAAATCAATATTTTCAAAAATGAAATGGTGAATATACTATTAATGAAGATGAAATTTTAAAAATTGTAAGGAGTTATTTTGTCCAATTATTTGCCAATATATTTTATATTATATGCCAATAAATTTTAAGTGAAATGCAAGAATATTTACAAAGATATAAATTTCCCAGATTAGCAGAAGAGGAAATAGAGTATCCAAATAGACCTATTTTAGAAAAAAAGAAATTGAACAGGCCATAAATGAACTCCCTAAGGAAAAATGTCTCAGGACCAGAGGGATTTATAAGTGAATTCTACCAAACATCAACTAATTAAAGAAAAGATCAACCAATTTCAATATTGAATAAAATTATTTGAAATAATAGGCAAAGGGGCAGCTAGGTGGCGCAGCGAATAGAGCGCCGGCCCTGGAGTCAGAAGGACCTGAGTTCAGAGCCGGCCTCCGACACTTAATCCACACAAACAAAAACCTAGCCGTGTAACCTTGGGCAAGTTACCTATTGCCCTAAAGGGGCGGCTAGGTGGTGCAGTGAGTAAGAGCGCCAGCCTCGGAGTTGGGATGACCTGAGATCAGATCCAGCCTCAGAAAATGAGCACCCACGCATAAATAATGACTAGCCGTGTAACCTTGAGCAACTTAACCCCAATTGCTTTAAAAAAAAGAAAAGAAATAACAGGCAAAGAAGATGTCTTGCCAAACTCATTTTATGAAACATATATGATACTATCTCAACCAGGAAGGGTAAAAACAGAGAAAGAAAATCATAGACCAATTTCATTAATGAATAGGGATGCAAAAATCCTAAATACTAGCTAAAAGATTAAAACAATATATTATAAATATTATACATTATAACCAAGTGGGGTTTATACCAGGAATGCAAGGATGGTTTAACATAAGGAAAACTACTAACATAATTGATTATATCAATAAAAGATTTTTAAAATCATATCATTATATCAATAGATTCAGATGCTTTTTGATGAAGTACAAGACACATTTCTATTAAAAAAACACTTGAAAGTATTGGTATAAATGGATTTTTCCTTAAAATGATAAAAAAAACATATCTAAAAAGCATCAGCAAATATTATTTGTAATGGGGATAAACTCAGTGCCTTCCCAGTGAGATCTGATTGTATTGGAAAACCTAGAAATAGCAATAAGAGAAGAAAAAGAAATAGAAAACATCAGAACAGGGAACAAGGTTATAAAACTATATTGTTTTGAGATGATAAGAAGATAAACTTGGTATTTTAAGTCCTTTTTAAGGTCTTCTAAGAAATATGTGTGTATGCGTATGTGTGTGTGTGTGTGTGTGTGTTCGTGTGTTTATTTGTGACCGTTTGATGTTTCTCATTGAAAAAGGAATGACTTTTTAAAGCTCCATTATCTTTCTCTGAATATGATTTTTATTTCAGACAAAGACAAAGCAAAAATAGATCTAGTTAAAAAGGATAAGGAAGGGAATTATATCCTGCTAAAAGGCACCATCAAAAATGAAGAAATATCATTACTAAACATCTATGCACCAAGCGGTACAGCATCCAAATTCCTAAAGGAGAAGTTAAGAATGTTAGAGGAAGAAATAGATAGCAAAACCATACTAGTGGGGGACTTCAGTCTCCCCTTCTCTGAGCTTGATAAATCTAAACTCAAAATAAACAAGAAAGAAATCAAGGAGTTAAATAGAATTTTAGAGAAGATAGATATGGTAGGCCTCTGGAGAAAATTGAATGGGAATAAAAAGGAATATACCTTCTTCTCAGCCGCATATGGCACATATACAAAAATCGACCATGTACTAGGGCATAAAAACTTCACAATTCAATGCAGAGAGGCAGAAATATCAAATGCAACCTTCTCAGATCAAGATGCAATAAAATTATATTAATAAAGGGGCATGGGAGGATAGACTAAAAACTAATTGGAAGCTAAATAACTTAATCCTAAAGAATGAGTGGGTCAAACAAGAAATTATAGAAACAATCCGTAACTTCATTCAAAAGAATGACAATTGTGAGACAGCGTACCAAAACTTGTGTGATAGCACAAAAGCAGTTGTTAGGGGAAGTTTTATATCCCTGAATGCATACATAAATAAAATAGAGAAAATGGAGGTCAATAAATTGGGTGTGCAACTGAAAAAGCTAGAAAAAGAACAAATTGAAAGTCCCCAATTAAATACTAAATTAGAAATAATGAAAACCAAAGGAGAGATTAATAAAATTGAATTTAAGAAAACTATTGAATGAATAAATAAAATTAAGAGCTGGCATTATGAAAAAACAATAAAATTGATAGACCTTTAGCCAATATGATAAAAAATAAAGAAAAAATTACGAGTATTAAAAACACAAAGGGTGAATCTACCTCCAATGAAGAAGAAATTAAAACAATAATCAGGAATTATTATGCTCAATTAGTGAAATGGATGAATACTTACAAAAATATAAGCTGCCCAGACTAACTGAAGAGGAAGTAAACTACTTACATAACCCCATCTCAGAAAAAGAAATTGAACAAGCCAGCAAGGAACTCCCTAGGAAAAAATCTCCAGCGCCAGATGGCTTTACTAATGAATTCTACCAAACATTTAAAGAACAATTGACTCTAATACTTTACAAACAATTTGGGAAAACTGGAGAAGGAGTCCTACCAAATTCTTTTTATGACACAAATATAGTGCTGATACCTAAATCGGGAAGAGACAAAACAGAGAAATAAAATTACAGACTAATTTCCCTTATGAATATAGATGAAAAATTCTAAATAAAATACTAGCAAAAAGACTACAGCAACTCATCATGAGAATAATACACTCTGATCAGGTAGGATTTATTCCAGGAATGCAAGGGTGGTTCAATATCAGGAAAACTATAAGTATAATTGAGCACATCAGCAACAAAACTAGCAGAAACCATGTGATTATCTCAATAGACACAGAAAAGGCTTTTGAAAAAATACAACACCCATTCCTATTAAAAACACTAGAAAGTGCAGGAATCGATGGAGTCTTCCTTAAAATAAAAAGTAGCATCTACCTAAAACCATTAGCAAGTATATATATAATGGGGATAAACTAGAAGCATTTCCAGTAAGAGTAGCGGTGAAACAAGGATGTCCACTATCTTCCCTCTTATTCAGTTTGGTACTAGAAATGTTAGCAGTAGCAATGAAAGAAGAAAAAGAAATTGAAGGAATCAAATTAGGCAAAGAAAAAACTAAGCTAAGACTCTGCAGATGATATGATGATATACTTAGAAAAACCTAGAGAATCAACAAAATAACTATTTGACATAAGAAACAACTTTGCCAAAGTTTCAGGATATAAAATAAATGCACATAAGTCCTTGGAATTCCTACATACCTCTAACAAAATCCAATAGCAAGAGATAGAAAGAGAAATCCCATTTAAAGTACTGTAGACATCATAAAATATTTGTTATTTACCTGTTTAAACACACCTAGGACTTATATGAACACAATTACAAAACACTTCTCACACAAGTAAAGTCAGATCTAACTAACTGGAAAACTAACTGCTCATGGCTGGGTCGAGCAAATATAATAAAAATGACGATTTTACCTAAATTAAATTACATATTTAGTGCCATATCAATCAACCTACCAAAAATTTACTTTGTAGAGCTAGAAAAAATAGTAGCAAAATTCATTTGGAAGAACAAAACGTCCAGAAAATCAAGGCAATTAATGAAAAGAAATGCTAGGTAAGGTGGCCTAGCCATACCAGATTTTAATATATATTACAAAGCAGCAGTCACCAAAACTACTTGGTACTGGATGAAGAATAGAGTAGTGGACAAATGGAATAAACTGGGTAGAGGAGACCCAGCAGTCAATGAATATGGTAATCTACTATTTGATAAACACAAAGAACACAGTTTTGGGGATAAGAACACATTATTTGACAAAAACTGCTGGGAAAACTGGAACATAGTATGGCATAAATTGGGCATAGACCAATATCTAACACTGTACACCAAAATAAAGTTGAAATGGGTACATGATTTAGGTATAAAGGCAGATACTGTAAACAATCTGGGAGAGCAAGGGATAGTTTATCTGTCAGATCTATGGAGAGGGGAAAGACTTTATGATGAAACAAGAATTAGATAGCATTATAAAATGCAAAATGGACAATTTGGATTACATTAAGTTGAAAGGCTTCTGTACAAATCAATGTCACCAAGATTAAGAGGGAAGAGGAAAATTGGGAAAGAAATCTTACAACCATTGTCTCTGATAAAGGCCTCATTTCTAAAGTATACAAAGAATTGAGTCAAATCCATAAAAATACAAGTGATGCCCCAATTGATAATTGGTCAAAGGATATGAACAGGTAGTTCTCAGAAGATGAAATTAAAGATATCTATAAGCATATGAAAAATGTTCTAAATCACTAGTGATTAAAGAAATGCAAATCAAAACTACTCTTAGGTACTACATCTCACTGGTCAGATTGGCTAAGATGACAAAACAGGAAAATTTCAAATGCTGGAGAGGATGTGGAAAAATTCAAGCACTAATACATTATTGGTGGAGTTGTGAATTGATCCAGCCATTCTGGAGAGCAATCTGGAATTATGCCCAAAGGACTATAAATAAGTGCATACCCATTGACCCAGCAAATCCTCTTCTAGGGTTATACCCCAAAGAGATCAGAGAAGTGGGAGGAGGACCTGTATGTACAAAAATATTTATAGTTGTTCTTTTTGTCATGGCAAAGAATTGGAAATCAAGGGGATGCCCATCAATTGGGGAATGGCTGAACAAGTTGTGGTATATGAGTGTAATGGAATACTACTGTGCTATAAGAAATGAGGAGCTGATGGACTTCACAATAACCTGGAGAGACATATAAACTGATGCTGAGTGAGAAGAGCAGAACCAGGAGAAAGCTGTACACAGTCACAGACATAACATATGTGTGATGACCAATGTCAATAGACTGGGTCCCTCTCAGCAATGTAAGGTTATAAGACAACTTCAAAAGTCTCATGACTGAATGAGATGCCCACATCCAGAGAAAGAGATGAAGACTCTGAATACAAAGTGAAATAAACTATTTGCTCTCTCTCTCTTTTTCCTGTTTTGTTGTGTTTTCTCTTTCCCATGGATCATTCCATCAGTTATAGTTCTTCTGTACAACCTGACTAATGATTAATGTGAAGATATATGTAGATCCTATATTTGAGTGCATGCTGGCATGATGGGGAGGGGGAGAGAGAGGAGGAGAAAAAATGAAACTCAAGGAACTGTGGAACTGAATGTTGTAAAGTAAATGTAAATAAATTAAAAAAAAAGACTTAAAGGACATGGATAGTGTTTTTTCTCATTATTGCCCATCAAAGACAGGTAGATCCTGAAAGTGAATAGCTAATTAAGAAGATGGTGTCTGAAAATTGGAATGGATTTCTGGCCATAAAACATAAGAAAATGAGACTCTTGGCTAGTGGAAGATTACAGCTAACAACAGCTAGGAAGAATATATTTGCTTATAGTTTTACTAATCAAAAATGTTTCAAGATGAAAAGAAGAGCTAGAGGGGAAAAATCTACCTATGTCTAATTATCAAGCTATGTACTATAAAGAATAGCTACAATATAGAAAGAAGCATAGCCATAGAGATGCCCAGAAATTCACAGAAGACAGAAAGAATCAGTAGAAAAGCCATGGCCTAAGTTGTATACAAACAAATATACAAAGCAAGGGAAAGTAGACATCCTCATTCATGGAAGCAAATTTGACTTCATATCTATCATTGAACAAACAAGCAGGAAAAAGTCAAGGCTGGATATGATTTATACCAAGAAGGAAAAAAATGTATTGCTACAGTAAAAGAATGGGTACTTTGGGGGCGGCTAGGTGATGCAGTGAATAGAGCACCAGCCCTGGATTCAGGAGGTCCTGAGTTCAAATTTGGCCTCAGACACTTGACACACTTACTAGCCATGTGACTTTGGGCAAGTCACTTAACCCTAATTGCCCTCCAAAAAGCAAAAAAAAAAAGAATGAGTACTTTGGAAGAAGAGATTGTCCCAGGTTAGATTTTATAATTGGGAAGGCAAATACTTGTGTGGTCTAATATCCATCCTATATTTTAGGACAGCAGATTACAAAGTGCTCTGAGAAATGATGAGTAGGATCTCATGGCCTGTAATTTTATGAGATAAATCATCCCCAGAGGAATGAGAAGTTGTGAAGAATGACATTTCAGAGACACAAAGAAAAACAGCTTTGATGATAAGGAAAAGGGTGAATTGTCTAAAGTGAAAATGTTAATAGATAGGAAGCTAGTGCAGGGTAGAAATAGGGTATAGTCAGGACAGAAGGAGTTCGACTAGATTACAGTTACTGGGAAAGGAGGCACTTCATTAGATAATTTTCCATTTTAATTAATTATAATTATTAATTAAATGTTAAGCTCACTTGTTTCTATTTACAAACAATAGCAATTATTGAGAATACCTCCTAAATGTTAGAAAAATTGAACAAAGATTTTATACATTGATGGATTCTAGTGTGTGAAGAAATAATATTGTAAATTAAATAAGAACTGCAGAGGAAAAGACTGGAAAATAAATCAGAGATTTGTATTGAAGACAAGGAAAGAGAATTAGTGGCTTAGCACAAGAGGCATAAGATAACCAGGACAAAGGCGTAGAGATGTGTTTGAGGGAAAACACATACATCAGTATAACTGGATAAAAGAGTCATGGAAGGGAATAAGGCACACAGGAAAGATAGAAAGGGGCAAAATATGAAAAACTTTTAATACAAAATAGAGAATTTTATATTTCATCTCAGAGGCAATAGAGAGCCACTAGATTTTTTGAGTAGGGGAGTGACACAGACTTTAATTTTATAAAAATCACCTTGGTAGTTTGGAGGAGGATGGATTAAAGTGAAGAGACTTAAGTCAGGAAAACCAATTAAGAAGGCTACTGCAGTAGTCTAGGTGATAATTGGTGAGGTTCTAAACTAGGATGGTGACTTAGTGAATGGAGATAAAGGGACATGTAGAAAAGGTAAATAGTGAAGCTAAAAATGAGATTGGATATGAACAGTGAGAGTGAGAAACTGAAGATGACACTAGTTATAGGCCCGTATGACTAGGAAGACAGCAATGATTTCAATAGTAATAGGGCTCTTGCTTCCCTCTTCCCAAGCCACAATAGCTAATAGGAGGTCCTCCTGTGGGCCCAGCCCCATGTAGCCTCCACTGCAGCCTCAACCTCTGGGCCCCTGATGTGAGTCCTGCACACACTTATAGACAATCCAAAATCCTGTATACCTTAGACTAACAGTTCTTGTTGTGAGAGAACTCAGCGGGTATCACATCCAAATAGCAGCCCTGAATTAAACAAGTGTGACTAATGAAAGCCAGATTACTGAAGTCAGAACTAGATACACACTTTTCTAGAGTGGATGCAGTGAAATAGAGTGCTGTGAAGCTGGTGTAGGTTTCATGATTAACCTAATCAACAAGCTTGTATGCCTACAGAAGAGCAGTGAACTACAGGCTCATGACAATGCAATTTGTAGGAAAATGGCATGCCACCATCATCAATGCCTATGCTCCCACTATGATAAGCCCTGATGAGGTAAAAAAAAATTTTATGAAGACTTGGAGAACTTTACCGTTAATGTGCCAAAACAAGACAAGTTTATAATTCCGGGTGACTTTAATATTGGAGTACGTTCAAACTACCAGAAATGGTAGGGAGTCCTTGGGAAGAATGGAGTTGGAAACAGCAAGAGGAGTGGTCACTTACTACTGAAGGCTTGTGCATTTTATGACCTTCTCATCACCAACACTGTCTTCCATTTATCTAAAAGCAATAAAACTTCATGGATGCACCCTCACAACAAGCATTGATATTTAATAGTCTATGTGATTGTAAGGAGAAGAGATGGACAGAATGTGAAAGATGGAGGCAATGTATGGTGCAGAGTGCTGGACTGATCATAGACTTATGCTCTCCAAAGTAAATATTCATATTCAACAAAAGCAGCAACTCCAAGGCAAAATGACTACCAGAAGAATTCATGTCAAGTGCTTTTCTGAATGGGAACAGTTTGTTGCTAACTTGTAGTGAAAGTTGAGCCAACACATAGTTGGTAACAGTGGAGCAGCAAAGGAGAGGGCAGCTCTCAGAGATTTGGTATATAGTATTTTATTTGCTCATCTGGGTCAAAACACTCAGAAACATCAAGACTGGTTTGATAAAATTGATGGAGAAATTCAGAAGCTGATAGAAAAAAAAAACTCCACAGGGTTTACCAGCCCAATAGTTTATACATTTCTAAGAAGGCAGAATTTAATTATATCCAAAGCAAAGTGCAAGCAAAGCTTAGAGAGATACAGGATTCTTGGCTCAGAAAGACAGATGACATGCAGTTTTATGCTGATAGTAACAGTCCAAAGTGCTTTTATGATTCCCTGAAGGCTATTTATGGGTCAAAGACCTATTGTGCAACTCAACTACTCAGTACTAATGGAGCCACGTTGATTAGTGATAAGGATGTGATCCTAGAGAAATGGACTGAACACGTCCTTAATATTCTTGACAGACCATCATCAATCAATGCTGAAGCCATTGACTGTTGACCTGAGGTTGAAGTCAATCCCTCCCAAGCTAAAGTTCCAACTGAAGGAGACATTTTAAATGCCATTAGGCTCCTTTTATGTGGCAAAACACCTGGTGCTTATTCTATTCCAGTTGATATCTACAAAGTAAATTGCTCGTAAAAAAGTTGGTTGAAAATTTCCAGGTTATATGGCAAGAGGAGGCTCACCCTTAGGAGTTCAAGGATGCCTCCATTGTCCATCTCTATAAAGGTAAAGGAAATAGATTATTCTGTGACTATCACAGGGGGTGGATATTCCTCTCTCTTAGTCTTTGCTGGCAAGATTCTTTCCAGAGTCCTCCTTTATAGACAGATCCTTCACCTGGAAGATAGTCATTTATCTGAGAGCCAGTGTGACTTCAGAAAGGGTCAACAAATGTTTGATATGGTGTTTGCTACCTAACAACACCAAGAAAATTGCCAGAAGCAGACTGTACACAACATTTGTGTATCTGGCCAAGGTTTTTGATACTGTCAGTCACTAGGGCTTCTGGAAAATTATGTCAAAATTTGGTTGTCCAGAGAAGTTTACCAGTAGTGTGTATCAATTTCATGATGCCATGCTTGCCCAGGTTCTGGATAATGGACAATGCTCTCGAGCTTTCTCAGTCACCAGTGGAATAAAACAAGACTGTGTGCTTGCTCCTATGCTTTTTAGCATGATGTTTCCAGCCATGTTGTCAAGTGCCTTCAATGAGGATAAACATGGCATCAAGGTCAGCTACTACACTGATGGTAAATTCTTCAACTTGAAAAGACTACAAGCCAATACTACAGTGAAAGGAGGGTTGGTACATGATTTTTTGGTTGCAGATGACTGTGTACTCAATGCAGCCTCTGATACTGAGATTCGACAAAGTATGTATTGATTCTCTGCTACTTGTGCTAATTTTGGCCCAACAATTAACACCAAGAAAACACGAGTGCTCCATCAGCCACCACTATACCACCCATATATGGAACCAACAGTTACAACAAATGGAGAAGTTTTGAATACTGTGGATAAACTCACTAATCTTGGCAGTGTACTTTCCAGGGATGTACACATTGATAATGTGGTTGATGCATGCATTGTCAGAATTAGCTCAGTGTTTGGGAGGCTCTGAAGGAAAGTGTGGAAGAGAAGACTACCAAACTGGAGGTCTACAGAGCCATTGTGCTGACCTCATTGTTGTATACTTGTGAAATCTGGACAGTATAACAGCACCATGCCAGGAAACTAAATTGCTTCCATTTAAATTGTCTTAGGGAGATTCTCAAGATCACCTGGCAGGATGAGATAACCAGACACTGAGGTCCTTTATTGAGCTAAACTGTCAAGCATTCAAACTCTACTTCAAAGAGCCTAACTCCAATAATCTGGTCACTTTGTTTGAATGCCAAATGTACACTTGTCAGAAAGACTATTTTATGGAAAACTCACATAGGGCAAGCACTCACATGGTCTAAGAAAAAGGGGTACCATAACATCTCAGGACCTCTCTTAAGAATTTTTTAATTGATTGTGTGACATGAGAGACACTGGCATAGGACTGCCCAGCATAGCATGCCCTCATCAGAGAAAGTGCTCTGTTCTATGAGAAAAGTAAAATTAATTGATCTCCAGTAGTTAACAATACAGTGAAGACTGCATCCATGAACATGAAACTGTTAAGTGAAAAGGCAAGCCAATATGTGTGATGACTGCCAACCAGCTATAGACTATGTATGAAAAAAAAGGTGAGAGAAGAGGGAAATGAGGGCTTGTGTGGTATGGGTAGACTTTCTGAAACATATGCCGGCTGAGGTGGACATTGGAGGCAATGTAGGGTTTAGACAGATCAGGAAGAGGGGGAATTCTGTAGCTCCGAGGTCTCACAATTCTTTTTTTTTTTTAATTCACAATAAATTTATTTTACATAAAGGAAAAAAGCTTGCCATTAGTGAAAAATTCAGAAAACAGATCTCTGGCTTTTGATCTAGTTTACTCAAAAGTAGAATTCGCTTGTTAGTGAAAACTTCAGTAGAAACAGAAAATCCTGTAAGAAAACATCCTTGGCATGAAGTAAAAAGCACTTAACACCAAATTTGAAGCAATGAAAAATTTACCATGCAACATTGGCAGAAAAGCCTAGTTCTGATGGCTAGTAGTTTCTGAGTCTCTTTTAACACATTAACATGGAAGACACTTAAACCTGCTTTACATAGTTAATAATTTATAAATATCATGTCATAACTGGTAGTCTGGATAGAGGCCCCCACTTAGTTGAGCAGTTCTAAGTAAGTAATTGGAACTTTGCCCTTCTGATTTCCCCTTTCACCCATCAGCCAGTCTGAATCCATACCAATGATACTGTACACTGTGATCATCTCATCTGCCAGAAGTGATAATTCACTACTCTTTGCAGCATCATAATCATAGAGAACCCTGGCTTTCCTACTTCCACTGGATTCCTTCAAGTCACTGAGGGAGGGAGTAACAATTATGCTACTTGTTGAAGGCCACAGAGAGGAGGTAACTGGGTTTGATGAGGAAGTCACAGAAGCTGTGAAAGCCTGATTGTTGTTAGATAGGAAGGCAGATGGAAAACTCCAAGTTGTTTCTGCAGGTGAAGCATGTACTGGTAGCACTGAGCATAGTAAGTCACCTGGGCTTCCACAAAGTCATTCAGACAACGAAGATGGTGGGCATGTGTACTGCTGATCCCTTCCAGAAGGAGTCTGGTAATGTCTGCTTGACGATCAAATTCACTCTGAGTTATTCTTAATTCTTGTTCAGCTGAGGTTCTAGTCTCTGTAGTTTTTGCCTTTTTCAGTCTGGTCTTTGCTGCATCCAAATCAAGTCTCTTGTTTTGCAGTAGTTTCTTTTCTTTAGCAATTGTTTTATAATCTCCTTCTATAAAGTTTCTTAAGGGGGTGAGAAAGTTTATTGCCAACGTGTGAATCAGTTCTCTGTCTGCTGTTCCAATCGTTTTTGTGTTTCTCCACATTTGATGAGGGCATTGGCATAGGCAGTTTCAGGGCCAAACTCCTTCCCTGCATCAATCATATATTGGCCCCAAGAGTTCTTGGTTGTTTATGAGACTTGGAGCTTTTCTATCCAACTTCTCATAAACAAACTCTTCTATTCTAGCATTGGGATTTGGCTGCAACAGCACCTCTGTTTGCTTCATAATTTCTTCTGTCCACTGTTTGGCGCATTCAGCTTTACTGAGAAGGTTCTCTAAGAGCATCTAATTCAGTCTTTGCCTGACCAAGCTTTTCTTTTGTGAACTGCACCGCGCAGCTGAGGAAGGTGCCCGCATCCGCCGCCAGTTTCTTCACACTGGTCCATGATGCTCACACTGGGCCAGGGTCAAAGCCGGAGCTGGAGCTGGGCGGACTCGCCGCCGCCGCCCTTACAGGGAGTGGGGAGAGGAGCCGGGAGGTGGGAGCAGGGCCCGGCCTGGGAGAGGAGAGAAGAGGAATGGGGGAAGGGGAGGGAAAAGAAGGGAATGGAAGCGGGGTCTCAGAATTCTTAAGTCATGAAAGCAGCTTCACTATTTCCTCACTAATAGTCCAAGTGACAGAAGCTAAAAGCAGTTCAGAGCTGCTGCTGCCTAGACCAATAAGCATAAAGCATCATGAAAACCCTTAGCCAAGGAGTGAATAAGTTAGAATGACAATGGTAAGTCTCCATAGCATTGAGTCCCATGCCCTTGGGGCCCACAAATCTGAGTGCTCATCTCAGGAAGACTCTTGCCCATGATGCCTGGGACCTCTTTTTCTGCTCCTTTGTTCTCAGCCAGTTTTTCCCCAGCTTTCTTGAACTTCTCCTGGTTAGCCTACTAGAGTTCTCCCACAAGGCTGTGCAGCTCATTGGTGAAGTGCAAGCCCCTGTTTTTTGCTACCAGGCTCTCTGAGATATCCCTCAGCTCCTTCACTTGCTCTTCCTGCTCTCTCCCTGTGCCCCAATTTTTGAAGACACAGACCCAGCCCCCACAATGTACAACCAGATCTTTTAGGGCCTTGTTATCTGTGCATTGGATGTAATTCTGCAGGATGTCACTCCCAAGTGAAAACAATAACTGGGTGCTTCATGACATCATTCCCAAAGATCTCCTTCACCCTCTTCGTGCTGTCCTGGTTCACCCTTAGAGTATTGACCCAGATGGGTCACTGGGATGAAACCTGTGGCCCCAGGGAGGAGAGTATGTTATACTGAATGATTTCTTGAGAACTTAGACCTTCAGCAGGCACCTCTAGGCCAAAGACATCAGTGGTGCCAATGTTTTCAATCTCACTGCCCCAGGTCTGACTCCTTTCATTGTAGGTCCAAATCAAAGTGATCATCCCCAGGCATCATCCCAAACTTGGTCACAAGCATGTTCTCCCCAGGGATGCTTCTCCTTGTTCCTGCTTTTTTAACAGGATTACCCTTAGCTTGTGGTCTTTCGGGAGCTGTATCTCTTCTCCTGCATTTACAGGGAGTCGACATTATTCATAAATCAAATCTGCCTTTTCAGGATGATCTTGATTCTGTTTCAGTTTTTTCACATAACAAGACAACAATTTAACAACAGAAAACTCACTGTGAGAGCTTATGTTCAGAGCTGAGTCCTCTGCCCCTTTCTCAGTGCCCTCTCCCAGAGACCCAGTACTGCCCTTGCTACTCAGCCACAAACTTCCTTCACTCCTCAATTGCATCTCCCCTAGTTCATGGCCAATGAATCCTCTCATACAGGTAATTTCCAGCATTCAGTTTCTAATGTACACCCCAAAAGCAGAGTCCTTGTCTCCTGCAGCACATAATAAAATCTACTTTGTCCTGTCCCTTCTTCCCTTCTTACTCTCTCTTTCCCTTGGTGACCTGTGAGGATCTCATAGATTTGTCTCAATGCAAATGGCTCACCAATCTACATAGCCAAACTTCATCTCTCTCCCAAGCAACTATCTTTCTCCTCTGACTACCTGCTATAAACCTCTCTACCTTTACATGTCCCCTAGACACTTCAAACCCAATAAAGGAAGATGAATTTAGCATTGCAATAGAGTTCATCATCTTCCCTTCAAAGCACATGATTCCCTTTTCCTAACTTCTCTATTTACAGCCATAACAGCAACAACGTTGTAGTCATTAGGTTTACAACCTTGCAGTGAACTTTAAGTCTTCAGTAATTTATCTTTCTGCAAGATTGTACCAACTCTGAAACTCATATCTCCTTAGTATCAACTAGATTTGGGACTCCACCCTTCCTCAGATTGGAAGGTGTAAACATTAGAGAGGTCCTCCCAGATCTTCCACATAGGGAGAGAACTCAGGACAGTCATCTCATCATTTTCTACCCAGATACAAGTCTTCACTTTACCCCTTCCCAAGCCAAATAACTCCTGTTTCCCCTTCAACTTTTAAAAAAATATGTTATCTCCACCCAGTAGATTTTGAGCTCTTTGAAGGCAGGAGTCTTTTGCATTTTTAAAAACATTTAAACAGGGGCGGCTAGGTGGCGCAGTGAATAGAGCACCGGCCCTGGAATCAGAAGGACCTGAGTTCGGAGCCGGCCTCCGACACCTAATCCGCACAAACAAAAAAAACCTAGCCGTGTAACCTTGGGCAAGTTACTTAACCCCAATTGCCCTAAAGGGGCGGCTAGGTGGCGCAGTGAGTAAGAGTGCCGGCCTCGGAGTTTGGATGACCCGAGATCAGATCCGGCCTCAGAAAATGAGCACCCACGCATAAATCAAATGACTAGCCGTGTAACCTTGAGCAAGTTACTTAACCCCAATTGCTTTAAAAAAAAAAACAAAAAAACATTTAAACATTTAAAACATTCCTTAGCCCAATGCCTGGTACATAGCCCACATTTAATAAATATTTATTGACTGACTGACTACACTTTCCCTTTCCACCCATATACAACCAGTCAATCAATAGACATTCATGAAGCACCTCCTATGTGTGAGGAACTGTGCTAAGCAAAGGACAATCTATTCACTTGGGGACCCCCAATTCAATGGAAGAAGGAACAAGCAAAGAAATATGTGCAAATAAGCTTTATATAGGATAAACAGTTAATAATTAGCAGAAGGAAAGCAAGAGAATTGCAGAGGGTTGGGAAAGAATTCCTGTAAAAGGTAGGAATTTATCTGGAACTTAAAGGAAACCTGGGAGAGCTGTAGGTAAAGATAAGGAAGGAGAGCATTCCAGGAATGGGGGACAGTCAGAGGAAATGCTCAGTCAAGAGATGGAGTGTAAATTCAAGGAGGCCATCATCACTGGACTGAAGAGGATCTGGTAAAGAAGACATTGTGAGAAGATTGGAAAGATAGGAGGAAAAGTAGGCTACAAAGGGCTTTGTGTGCCAAATAAAGGATTTTATATTTCATGTTAGAGGTAATAAGGTGCCAATGGAGTTTATTAAGTAAGGATACAGAATGCATTGTTGAACCTGTGCTTTTAGAAGATCCCTTTGGTGGGGAGCGACAGAGCCAAGATGGTGGAGTAAAACAGGGACTTGCTTGAGTTCTCCCCCAAACCCCTCCAAATACTTATAAAAATTATTCTAAACGAATTCTGGAGCTGCAAAACTCACAAAGTCAAGGAGTGAAACAAATTTCCAGCCAAAGATAACCTGGAAGGTCCACAGGAAGTGTCTATCACAATGGCCTAGGAGTGGAGTGCAGTCCAGCATGGGTTGTGCCAGCATAAATAGGGTCAGAGCAGGCCTCAAGGGACTGAATCACTGGTAGCTATGGCGATTTCCAGACTTTGAAGCCCACAAACACCAAAGACAGAATAAAAAGTCAGTGGGAAAATGATATCAGACATGGGTGAGAGAGGAGTGCAACCTAGCCCCAACCCAAGGGCTACAGCAGTGGCTGCTTCCAGAGTTCCTGGCCAACAAACTGTGTAAGGATCAAGTGGCTGATCACAGGGTGATTGTAGTGCTAAGTGCAAAGATAGGATTTTCTTGTTTTGCCCTGCTTGGATCAGGGTTGCAGTCCTGAGTGGTGGTCCTGGGGCAAGGAGGAGTACTGGTGTAGCAGAGCTTGTGGTTGCAATGGAGAAGGAATCTTCCTCACAGTTCCAAGGCACAAAAGAGTGCTTGTGGTCCCTCACAGAGCATAGAACAGACCAGGAAAGGAGTAAACACCTCTCCTTTGATCATACCACCAAGGAAGAACAGAAAATTTATAGGCCCCTAAGATTTTCTCTGAAAATAGTTGCACAAAAAATCCTGAAGTTTGGAACAGGATACCCTACACACTGGAAGCAGAGTCTTAACTTAATAAAGAGTTAGAAAGTCAAGTATTTGACTGGAAAAGTGAGCAAACAGTGTAAAAAACCCTAGAGTATACAATCTTACTTTGGTGACAAAGAAGATCAAAACATGCAACCAGAAGAAGACAACAAATGAAAAAGCATTATACCTTCTCCAAAAGCAGTTCAATTCCTGGGGGCGGAGCCAAGATGGCGGAATAGAAACAGCTCATCCAAGCCACTCTGCCCCCACATTCCCCCCAAACGATGTAAAAGGGAACTCTAAACAACTTCTGGAGCCCCAGCACCCACAGAACGACACAGAGAAGCTAAACTCCTGCTGAGGACAGCCCAGCAGCCCTGCAGAAAGGACCAGCGCAGTGGTCTGGGACATGGCAGCATGCAGCGCGCAGAGCGCAGGAGCCGAGCCGAGCCCAGGACCCCATGAGCTGAGGTTTTAGCCCCAGGGCGGCAGGGCCAGCAGCCGGCTGGAGGAACCCCAGAACACCAGGATCTGTGGTGACTCCAGAATTATCAACATAGACTTCCCTGGGACAAAGTAAGAGGTTAGTGTCCTATGGACTTTGGGACTGGTATTAGGGAATGCGTCGGCTCCCTCCCCTGGGGGCTAGAAGCCCCTGAGGACAAACGCCATTTTGTAGTTTTCAGAGGCAGCGCCCGCTCCCAGCCTGCAAATTTGTAGGGATATCCAGCGATCAGTCTTGGGGGGTAATCTCTCTTGCTTTAACCTCCCTGGATCTGGATTGTGATCTAGGGTGGAAGTCGTGGGTGAGTTTACAGCTTGCCAGAAACGGAAGTTGCCCCCCACACGTTCGGGACGAAAATTCCTCTATCTGGCCTTAAAGCCACAGTGTGGCAACAAGCCCAAAAGTCAAGTAATTAAGTGGCAACATGCCAAGGCAAAGGAAACAGAAAAATGCAACCCTAGACTCCTATTTTGGGGGCATAGAGCGGGAAAAGGACTGTGAGGTCAGAAGTCCTGCTCCAAAAGCCCCAGGGGAAAACATGAGTGGGTTGCAGGCCATAGAGGACCTTAAGAAGGACTTTAAAATCAAATAAGAGAAGTGGAGGAAAAATTGTAAAGAGAAATGAGAAGGATGCAGGAAAAGTATGAAATGAGGGTCAACAGCCTGACTGAGGAAAACAACACCTTAAAAAATAGACTAACTCAAATGGCAAAGGAGGCCCAAAAGGGCAATGAGGAGAAGAATGCCTTAAAAAGTCGAATTTGCCAGATGGAAAAAGAATCTCAAAAGTTCACTGAGGAGATTCATTCCTTCAGAGTTAGACTGGAGCAAATGGAAGCTAATGACTTTATGAGAAATTAAGATGCTGTTAAGCAGATCCAAACAAATGAAAGATTAGAAGGCAATGTGAAATATCTCATGGGAAAAACCACTGACCTGGAAAATAGATCCAGGAGAGACAATTTAAAAATTATTGGACTACCTGAAAGCCATGATCAAAGAAAGAACCTAGAAATCACCCTTCAAGAAATTCTCAAGGAAAATTGCCCTGATGTTTTAGATCCAGAGGGCAAAATAGAGGTTGAAAGAATCCACCGATCACCTCCTGAAAAAGATCCCAAAAGAAAACTCCCAGGAATATTATAGCCAGGTTCCAGAATCCCCAGATCAAGGAGAAAATACTCCAAGCAGCCAGGAAGAAACAATTTCAATATTGTGGAAACACAATTAGAATAGCCCAGGACCTGGCAGCTTCTACACTGAGGGATCGAAGGGCATGGAATATGATATTCCAGAGGGCAAAAGAACTGGGAATGAACCCAAGGGTCACCTACCCAGCAAAACTGAGTATTTTGTTTCAGGGGAAAATATGGTCATTCAGTAGAATAGAGGACTTTCAAGCATTCTTGAGGAAAAAACCAGAGTTGAATAGAAAATTTGACATCCAGACACAAGAAGGAAGAGATGCCTGAGAAGGTAATCAGGGAAAAGAAATCAAAAGGAACTTATCAAAGTTGAACTATTTACATTCCTATATGGAAAGCAATAACTGTGACTGATGATATCTTTCTCACTATGAAAATAATGGAAGAAGGGGGTGTGGTCATATGAATACATATGTGAATGTGTGTGTATATGGTTACAGTTATATATGGATAGAGGGCATAAGTTGAATTTGTTGGGAAAGGAGAATACTCAAGGGATGAAATTATGAGGTGAGAGACAAAAGTGGCAAGAGGAGATGGGGAGAGACAGGGTAGTGTAAATTATCCCATGCAGAAGAAGCAAGGGGAAGTGGTTGCAAAAGAGGGGGAGAATAAGGAAGGCTAAAAAGGCAAAACCACATTCACATTGAATTTGGTTCAGGGAGAAAATGACATACATACTAAATGGGATATCTCAACCTGCAGCAGGATAAGGGGAAGGGGGATGAGAGGAGGGATGATGGATGGGAGGGCATCCTTGGGGGGAGGGGAGGTTGGAAGTACCCACTATAGAAGAGGGACAGGATCATGTAGGGAATGGACCAGGTGGGGGGTGGGATGAGTGGGAGGGAATTATAAGCAGCCTTGTACAATATATCTACTATGATAATGTTTTGCATAGCTAGACATGTACAACATATACTGAATTACTTATCTCCCAAGAGGGAATGGGTGACAAGGGAGGAAGGAAATGGATCTGAAATTTGAGGTTGTAACATTAAATGTTTCAAATATATATAAATACTATTATTAATACTCTTTTGATTGTAATAGGAAGATAAGATGTGCAGGCATTGGGACACAAAGACTCACCTTCCTCTAATGGAAAAGTCGATGGGGGTATGGGAGAAAGTATGGGAGAGAGCAGATTGGAGGAAGCGTTGTCTTGTGGGATTACTATTCTGGGAGGTTGGGTAGGGGAACAATGGGGGGAAATGATTGTAACTCAAAATCTGGCGGAAATGAATGATGTAAAACAGAAGTTAATAAAGCATTTGTTAAAAAAAAAAAGCAGTTCAATTGCTAAGGAATAATAATCAAGATCACATACCTGGTGGGGCAGAGCCAAGATGGCGGAGTAGAAACAGCGTGTCCAAGGCACTCTGCCCCTAGATAACCTCCAAACTAAGTAAAAGGAGACTCTGAACAACTTCTAGAGCCCCAGCACCCACAGAACAACACAGAGAAGCTAACCTCCCGCTGAGGACAGCCCAGTAGCTCTGCAGGAAGGACCAGCACATTGCTCTGAGATCCAGCAGCACACAGCAAGCAGTGTGTGTGGAGCTGAGCACAGGTCCCCCTGAGTCGCAGTTTTGGCCCCAGGGCAGCCGGGTCAGCAGCTGGATGGAGGGACCCCAGAACACCAGCAGCTATGGCAATTCCAGAATTATCAACATAAACATGCCTAGGACAAAGTGAGAGGTTAGTGCCCTATGGACTTTGGGACCAGTATATGGGGAATACATTGGCTTCCTCCCCTGGGGGCTAGAAGCTGCTGAGGAGATGCCATTTTGTAGTTTTCAGAGGCAGCTCCAGCTCCTGGCCTGCAAACTGTAGGGAGATCCAGTGATCAGTCTCAGGGAGTAATCGCTCTTGCTTTAACCTCCCTGGGTCTGGATTGTGATCTGGGGTGGAGGTTGTGGGTGGGTTTCCAGCTTGCCATAAATGGAAGCTGTCCCCCCACACATTCGGGATGAAAGTTCACCTGTCTGGTGGCCCAGCCATAATGTGGCAACAACCCCAAAAGTCAAGTAATTAAGTGGCAACTTGCCAAGGCAAATGAAACAAATTAAACAGAAAAATGCAACGTTAGACTCCTATTTTGGGGGCAAAGAGGATAGAAGCATAGAATGGGGCGGGGGACTGTGAGGTCAGAAATCCTGCTCCAAAAGCCCCAAAGGAAAATGTGAGCGGGTTACAGGCCATAGAGGACCTTAAGAAGGACATTAAAAATCAAATAGGAGAAGTGGAGGAAAAATTGGGAGGAGAAATGAGAAGGATTCAGGAAAAGTATGAAATGAGGGTCAACAGTCTGCCTAAGGAAAACAACACCTTAAAAAATAGACTAATTCAAATGGCAAAGGAGGCCCAAAAGGGCAATGAGGAGAAGAATGCCTTAAAAAGTCGAATTTGCCAGATGGAAAAAGAATCTCAAAAGTTCACTGAGGAGATTCATGCCTTCAGAGTTAGACTGGAGCAAATGGAAGCTAATGACTTTATGAGAAATTAAGATGCTGTTAAGCAGATCCAAACAAATGAAAGAATAGAAGGCAATGTGAAATATCTAGTGGGAAAAACCACTGACCTGGAAAATAGATCCAGGAGAGACAATTTAAAAGTTATTGGACTACCCAAAAGCCATGATGAAAGAAAAAACCTAGAAACCACCCTTCAAGAAATTCTCAAAGAAAATTGCCCTGATGTTTTAGACCCAGAGGGCAAAATAGAGGTTGAAAGAATCCACCAATAACCTCCTGAAAAAGATCCCAAAAAGAAAACTCCCAGGAATATTATAGCCAGGTTCCAGAATCCCCAGATCAAGGAGAAAATACTCCAAGCAGCCAGGAAGAAACAATTTCAATATTGTGGAAACACAATCAGAATAGCCCAGGACCTGGAAGCTTCTACACTGAGGGATGGAAGGGCATGGAATATGATATTCCAGAGGGCAAAAGAGCTGGGATTAAAACCAAGAATCATCTACCCAGCAAAACTGAGTATGATGTTTGAGGGGAAAATTTGGTCATTCAGTGGAATAGAGGACTTTCAAGCATTCTTGAGGAAAAACCAGAGTTGAATAGAAAATTTGATATCCAGACACAAGAAGCAAGAGTTGCCTGAGAAGGTAATCAGGGAAAAGAAATCAAAAGAAACTTATCAAAATTGAGCTATTTATATTCCTATATTGAAAAACAATAACTGTGACTGATGAAACCTTTCTCAGTATGAAAATAATGGAAGAAGGGTGTATGGCCATATGAATACATATGTGAATGTGTGGACCTATGTTTACAGTTATATATGGATAGAAGGCATAGGTTGAATTTGTTAGGAAGGGAGGATACTCAAGGGGTGAAATTATGAGATGAGAGAGGAAAGTGGCAAGAGGAGATGGGGAGAGACAGGGTAGGGCAAACTATCTTACGTAGAAGAAGTGAGGGGAAGTGGCTGCATGGGAGGCGGGGAATAGGAAGACAAAAAAGCAAAACCACATTCTCATTGAATTTGGTTCAGGGAGAGAATGACATACATACTAAATGGGATATCTCAAACTGCAGCAGAATAGGGGGAAGGGGGATGAGAGGGGGGATGATGGATGGGAGGGCATTCTTGGGGAGAGGGGAGGTTGGAAGTACCCACTATAGAAGAGGGACAGGATCAAGTAGGGAATGGACCAGGTGGAGGGTGGGATGGGTGGGAGGGAATTATAAGCAGTCTTGTGCAATATATCTACTATGGTAATGTTTTGCATAGCTAGACATGTACAACATATACTGAATTACTTGTCTTCCCAGAGGCAATGGGTGATAAGGGAGGAAGGGAATGGATCTGAAATTTGAGGTCTTAAAATTAAATGTTTCAAATATATATAAATACTATTATCAATACTCTTTTGCTTGTAATTGGGAGATAAGATGTGCAGGCATTGGGGCACAGAGATTCACCTTGCTCTAATGGAAAAGTCGAAGGGGGTATGGGAGAAGATATGGGAGAGAGCAGATTGGAGGAAGCGCTATCTTGTAGGACTGCTATTCTGGGAGGGCAGGTAGGGGAAAAATGGGGGAAGAAATTGTAACTCAAAATCTGGCGGAAATGAATGATGTAAAACAGAAGTTAATAAAAAACATTTCTCTGCGAAAAAAAAAAGAATGTTCAAAAAATTAAAAAATTTTAAAAAAAGATCACATACCTGATGGCCATTAATATAAACTAGAGGAGATCTTGGAATTCAATATTTTAAAAGGGAAAAGTCTTGAAATGAAGAAGAATTTACCCTGCAAAGCAGAGTATAATCATTCATTCAGGGTAAAAAATATATTTTCTTTCAAACATTTCTAATGAGTAGATCAGAGTTCAATAGAAAAACTGAAGTGAAAAAAGCATGATTTAAGAGAAATATAAAAAGTTCAATTTATTTGAACATATTAAATAACTACACAATATTAGAGCCCTAACCTTCTAATAGAGTAAAAAAGAAAAGTTCTCTCAGAATGTTAATGTCCTCAAATTGTATTGAGGGAATTAAATAAGAAAAACAAGAAAACCTGGAGTGGGTTTGTTCTGTTCAAAGGGTTTTAAAAGGGAGAAGAGGGGGGTAAAGTAAAAGGAATACAGGAATGTTACATGTTAGATTCAACAGGGAAATAAGATGGAGGACTGGGAACTAGAGAGAAAGGATAATACTGAGCAGAGAATAGTTATCAACAACACAGATTTGCAAATTCTGAAGAGATAATTAGAAGGGTTAAGAGAATTGTAAGAATTGTAGAATCTGAAGAATACATCAATTGGAGAATGAGCAATATTTGCTATTATACATGTTATTAAATATTATTTCACCATAAGGAATGAAAAATAATTTTGGAGAACCCACACAATTGATGCATTCGGAATGAAATGAGAAAAAATCAATAATTTGTATTAGAAAAACAACATTGTTTCTTTAGAAAAGCAATCTGAAAGATGGAAAAGCTCTGTTAAAAACAATCATGAAATAAGTCTTTAGAGGACTCATGATAAAATATGCTGCCCTCTTCTTAAGAGAGAGGTGTTGGATATAAGGTGCAGAAAGATATATACATTGTCAAATGAGTATCATATTGCTTACTTTCACAATAAGTGGGAGAAGGGTTGGAGCCAGAGGGAATTTGGAACTCAAAAATTTAAAGTGAACGATAAAAATAAATAAAAAGATTCATACACACATACATGTGTATGTATAGTTGGATTTGGTAACTTTGGAGATTCATATTGTTTGACCATCCTAGTCACAATTTTCTTTATTTTTTGATGGCAGAGATGGTTGAAAGGAGAGAAAAGAACAGATAAAGAGGCAGTTTTGAGAGTAATATGTGGAATTTATTATATTCTAAAAATCTAAGTATAAAATGGACATTCATAATTTCATATGCAACATTCTTTTTTGTGTTCTGCTGTATTTTCTTTGGTGTTTGAATTCAAGATCAAAGATAAAATTTATATCTTAAAAAAAAAGAATGAAGTAGGAGAAACAGAGGCACTGATTAGGACCAACTTTTTTTTTTTTGGAGGGCAATTGGGGTTAAGTAACTTGCCCAAGGTCAGACGGCTAGGTTTTTGTTTGTGTGTGTTAAGTGTTGGATGTCGGATCCAAACTCAGGTCCTTCTGACTCCAGGGCCGGCACTGTATTCACTGCGCCACCTAGCCGCCCCAAGGACCAACTTTTTCAAGGATTTCTCTTGCCATATTGAGGATAGCTAGGTGGGAAGGTAGGATCAAGTGAGGGCTTTGAGTATTTTTTATTTATGCCACAGTATATTTTCTATCTGAAACTATTGAAATCTTGTGTGAAAGTTGTTTCTTTTGACACATATTCTACGAGGATTTTTTTTAAATTAAAACTTCTTTTTCTATCCTTTTGGATATCAAAAAAGTTCATCTGTTAATGGTGGTGATTTCTTAAGTACCTTAAAAATTAAATCTTCTCTTTTACACAAAAATTCCTTTTCTCACCTTTTCCTCACAAAACTGCTCCATGTGAAAGGAGCCTTAAAATGACAGTTTAGCTTATAGGGGAAAGGAGGGGGGAAAGCTCCCTTATCAGAAGGTTTTAGTGGGAGGGAAAGGAAGAAGTTAAAAATAATGGCCAGGGGAGCAAGCAGGAAAATGGTCTAAAAGGAGGCAGGCACCAAGACACACAAAAACACACAGAAACACATACAGACAAAGACAGAGACAGAGACAGAAACAAGATAGAGACAGAGCGAAAAGAAATGCCTTGTTAATCCACAGATTTAATAATTAAGAGTTGAGTTCACATTAGTCTAGAGGAGTGTTTTGTGCATAGTAAAAGTCTTTCTCTTGGCTCCTCAGCTCAAGAATCCTCTTGGATCAAAAGGGCTCTTGAACACAAGAGCACACCCATTCAAGTAATCTTAGACCTGTCTTTGTCTTAATTTCCACAGTTTCAGGAAATGGGCGATCCTTATATCAGACAGCTTTCGTTTTCCATCTACCTTTTGCTGCTTGTGTAAGCACGGAGGCTCCAGGTACATCCCACACCAACAATGACCTCAAAGCTCAGTTCTGTGAGTAGGGAGAGAGAAGGATGTGCATTTTGGTAAAACCACAATGATCAGATTGGTCAGGTGAGGGGTTGGTGGCACCTCAGGGGGAGGGTGGGCTCCCTACTCTGTCCAGGAGGCAGATCTGCCCTTCTCAGACAGTCTACTTTATTTCTTTGCTTGCTTAACTTTGGCACTTGTTGAGTAGGGGGTGAAATACACGTGTGTTGACTGAGTACTCCCTCCCTCCAAGAGCCCCAGGGTTGACTCCTAGAGGACAATCTCTTCTCAGGTAAATGACTGTCCTTTAATGTTTTGCCAAATTTTTGAGTGAGGGCTATTGTTAGAAGCTGAAATTAGGACTGTTGCCTCTAGCCAAAACGTTCTTCAGAGTGATTTATAAAAGTACTGTTTCAAAACACAAACAAGTGATTTTAAGTCACGTTGAACCAGAAAAGAATGTTTACCAATTTTACCAAAAATATTTTATTTTAGAGACCTGAAGACAAATGTTGACAGCATCATATGCCATAAACTACTATACAAAGACTAAGCTTCTTAAAGACAGGGAAGGTCTTGTCTGTATTTTTATCCCAACAAATAATTATTTTCATTCTTCCAATATATTACATCTTTTAATTGATACATCCTTATCATCCAAGGCAGATGACAACTTGACCACTCTATCTTGCTTTCACTGGAATGGTCAGGGACTTCCAAGGCATGTACTTGCCCTCTTCATCTCTCCCCTTTGTCTCTCCCTCACTCTCCCCACCCCATTCTCTAGTAATTGTTCACATCTCTTAGCTCTCATTTTGTTCCTCAGTGACTTCCTGCTCAGTGTTGCCACCCCAGCCCATGACTAGTTTTGCCTCCTCATTTCACATTCAAAATATCTTATTAGAAGGAACTTGGCTGCTGTGGTAAGCAAAGCCTAGCAAAAAGAATGATCATTTCCTGCTCACAGTGAGGGAAGAAGCAAAAACAAGGGCTGAGGTTAACCTAAGGTGGAGTAAATACACATCTATTTCTGTTTTGTGACCTGTACCATGACCCATAAACTTCCTTCACTCCTCAATTGCATCTCCCCTAGTTCATGGCCATGAGTCCTTCTCTCATACAGGTAATTTCCAGCATTCAGTTAATGCTTTGTCTCCAGCAGCTCATAATAAAATTTACTCTGTCCTGCCCCTCTTTCCTTCTCACTCTCTCTTTCCTTCAGTGACCTGTCAGGATGTCATAGATTTATCTCAATGCAAATGGCTCACCAATCTACATAGCCAAACTTCATCTCTCTCCCAAGCAACTATCTTTCTCCTCTGACTACCTGCTATAAATCTACCTTTACATGTCTCCTAGACACTTCAAACCCAATAAAGGAAGATGAATTTAGCATTGCAATAGAGTTCATCATCTTCCCTTCAAAGCACATGATTCCCTTTTCCTAACTTCTCTATTTACAGCCATAACAGCAACAACGTTGTAGTCATTAGGTTTACAACCTTGCAGTGAACTTTAAGTCTTCAGTAATTTATCTTTCTGCAAGATTGTACCAACTCTGAAACTCATATCTCCTTAGTATCAACTATATTTGGGACTCCACCCTTCCTCAGATTGGAAGGTGTGGAAGGTAAACATTAGAGAGGTCCTCCCAGATCTTCCACATAGGGAGAGAACTCAGGACAGTCATCTCATCATTTTCTACCCAGATACAAGTCTTCACTTTACCCCTTCCCAAGCCAAATAACTCCTGTTTCCCCTTCAACTTTTAAAAAAATATGTTATCTCCACCCAGTAGATTTTGAGCTCTTTGAGGGCAGGAGTCTTTTGCATTTTTAAAAACATCCCTAGTGCTTAGCCCAATGCCTGGTACATAGCCCACATACATTTAATAAATATTTATTGACTGACTGACTACACTTTCCCTTTCCACCCATATACAACCAGTCAGTCAATAGACATTCATGAAGCACCTCCTATGTGTGAGGAACTGTGCTAAGCAAAGGACAATCTATTCACTTGGGGACCCCCAATTCAATGGAAGAAGGAACAAGCAAAGAAATATGTGCAAATAAGCTTTATATAGGATAAACAGTTAATAATTAGCAAAAGGAAAGCAAGAGAATTGCAAAGGGTTGGGAAAGAATTCCTGTAAAAGGTAGGAATTTATCTGGAACTTAAAGGAAACCTGGGAGAGCTGTAGGTAAAGATAAGGAAGGAGAGCATTCCAGGAATGAGGGACAGTCAGAGGAAATGCTCAGTCAAGAGATGGAGTGTACATTCAAGGAGGCCATCATCACTGGACTGAAGAGGATCTGGTAAAGAAGACATTGTGAGAAGACTGGAAAGATAGGAGGAAAAGTAGGCTACAAAGGGCTTTGTGTTCCAAATAAAGGATTTTATATTTCATCCTAGTGGTAATAAGGTGCCACTGAAGTTTGTTAAGTAAGGATAGGGGTTACATGGTTGAACCTGTGCTTTTAGAAGATCCCTTTGTTGGGGGTGATAGAGCCAAGATGGTGAAGTAAAAACAGGGACTTGCTTGAGTTCTCCCCCAAACCCCTCCAAATACTTGTAAAAATGACTCTAAACAATTTCTAGAGCTGCACAACTCACAAAATGCTGGAATGAAATGATTCTCCAGCCCAAGACAGCCTGGAAGGTCAACAGGAAGGGCCTATAGCAATGGACTGGAAGTGGAATGCAGTCCTGCATGGGCTGAGCCAGCATAGACAGGGTCAGAGCAGGCCTCAGGGGACTGAATCACTGGCAACTGTGGCAGTTTCCAGACTTTTGGGCCCACAGACATCAAAGACAGAATAAAAAGTCAGTGGGAAAACTATATCAGACATGGGTGAGAGAGGAGCACAACCTAGCCCCAACCTAAGGGCAGCAGCAGTGGCTACTTCCAGAGATCCTGGCCCACAGACTGTGTGACAATCAGTGGATGATCAAAGGGGTATTGTAGGGATCTCTTTGCCAATGCAGAGGCAGGATTCTCTTGCTTTGCCCTGCTTGGACATCCTAGTCACAATTTTCTTTATTTTTTAATGGGGAAGCAGTTGAAGGGAGAGAAAAGAATAGATAAATGAGGCAGTTTGAAAGTAATATGTGGAATTTATTATATTCGAAAAATAGAAGTATAAAATGGACATTCATGATTTCATATGCAATGTTCTTTTTTTTTGTTCTGCTGTATTTTCTTTGGTGTTTGAATTCAAGATAAAAGATACAATATATATCTTTAAAAAAAAGAATGGAGTAGGAGGAGAAGCAGGCACTGATTAGAACCACCTTTTCAAGGATTTCTGTTGCCATATTGAGAATAACTAGGTGGGAAGTTAGTATCAAGTGAGGGCTTTGAGTATTTTTTATTTATGCCACAGTATATTTTCTATCTGAAACTATTGAAATCTTGTGTGAAAGTTGTTTCTTTTGACACATATTCTACAAGATTTTTAAAAGTTTAAACTTCTTATTTCTATCTTTTTGGGCATCAAAAAGTTCATCTGTTAATAGTGGTGATTTCTTAAGTACCTTAAAAATTAAATATTCTCATTATAGCCAGGCTCCAGAACTCCCAGATCAAGGAGAAAATACTACAAGCAGCCAGGAAGAAACAATTTCAATATTGTGGAAACACAATCAGAATAGCCCAGGACCTGGCAGCTTCTACACTGAGGGATCAAAGAGCATGGAATATGATATTCCAGAGGGCAAAAGAGCTGGGATTGAAGCCAAGGGTCACCTACCCAGCAAAACTGAGTATCTTGTTTCAGGGGAAAATATGGTCATTCAGTGGAATAGGGGACTTTCAAGCATTCTTGATGAAAAAACCAGAGTTGAATAGAAAATTTGACATTCAGACAGAAGAAGCAAGAGATGCTTGAGAAGGTAATCAAGGAAAAGAAATCAAAAGGAACTTATCAAAGTTGGACTATTTACATTCCTACATGGAAAAACAATAACTGTGTTTGATGAAACCTCTCTCATTATGAAAATAATTGAAGAAGGGTACATGGCATATGTTCACAGGTATACATGGATAGAGGGCACAGGTTGAATTTGATGGGGAAGGATGATTCTTTTTTTTTGGAGGGCAATTGGGGTTGGGTGACTTGCCTGGAGTTGCGAGGCTGGGTTTTTGTTTGTGTGTTGGGTGTCTGGGGCTGGATCCGAGCTTGGGTCCTTCTGACTCTGGGCCCAGTGCTCTGCTCACTGCACCACCTAGCCGCCCCAAGGAAGGGATGATTCTTAAGGGGTGAAGTCAAGAGGTGAGAGAGGAAAGTGGCAAGAGAAGATGGAGAGAGACAGGGTAGGGTAAACTATCACATGTAGAAGAGGCAAGGGGAAGTAGTTGCAGGGGAGGGGAAGAACAGGAAGGCAAAAAGGCAAGGGCATATTCTCATTGAAGTTGGCTCAAGGAGAGAATCACATACATACTAAATGGAATATCTTACCCTCACTCACTCTCCTGAGTAGGGGAAAGAAGGATGAGAGGGGTGATGATTTAGGGGAGGGCATTCTGGGGGGAGGGGAGATTGGAAGTACCCACTATCAAAGAGGGACAGGATCAAAGTAGGGAATGGACCAGGTTGGGGGTAGGATGAGGGGGAGGGAATTATAAGCAGCCTTGTACAATATAACTACTATGATAATGTTTTGCATAGCTATACATGTACAACACATACTGAATTGCTTATCTTCTCAGAGGGAGTGGGTGACAAGGGAGGAAGGGAACGGATCTGAAAATTGAAGTTTTAAAATTAAATGTTTCATAAGATGTCCAGGCATTGGGGCCCAGAGTTTCACCTTGCCCTACGGCAAAGTCGATGGGGGTAAGGGAGAAGATATGGGAGAGAACAGATTGGATGAGGGGATATCTAGTGGGACTGCTATTCTGGGATGGTGGGTAGGGGAAAAATGGGGAAAAATGTAACTCATAATGTGGTGGAAATGAATGATGTAAACCAGAAGTTAATAAAGCATTTGTTTAATTAAAAAAAAAACTAAAAAAAATTAAATATTCTCTTTTACACAAAAATTCCTTTTCTCACCTTTTCCTCACAAAACTGCTCCAAGTGAAAGGAGCCTTAAAATGACAGTTTAGCTTGTGGGGGGAGGGGGCGGGGGAAGAGAAGGAAGGGGAAAAGCTCCCTTATCAGAAGGTTTTAATGGGAGGGAAAGGAAGAAGTTAAAAATGAAAGCCAGCGGACCAAGCTGGCAAATGGTCTTAAGGGAGGCAGGCGCCAAGACACACACACACACACACAAAGAGAGACTGAGAGAGACAGAGAGACAGAGAGAGACAGACATAAGAGAGACACAGAGACACAGAGAGAAAAGAAATGTCTTGTTTAACCACAGATCTAATAATTAAGAATTGAATGCACATTAGTCCAGAGGAGTGTTTTGTGCATAGTAAAAGTCTTTCTGCTGACTCCTCAGCTCAGGAATTCTCTTGGCAAAAGAGGGTTCTTGAACACATGATAAGAGCACACCTATTCTGGTAATCTTTGACCTTTCTTTTTCTAAATTGCCCCAATTCCAGTAAATGGGCAGTGCTTAGGTCAGATAAGTACTCAGGCTCCAGGCACCTCCCACACCAACAGTGATCCCAAAGCTCAGTTCTGTGAGGAGGGAGACAGAAGGCTATGCATTTTGGTAAAGTCACAATGTTCAGATGAGGGGTTGGTGGCACATCAGGGGGAGGCTTGCTTAATTTTGGCTCTTGTTGAGTATGGGTGAAATACATGTATGCTAACTGAGTACTCCCTCCCTCCAAGCGCCCCAGGGTTGGCTCCTAGAGGACAACCCTTCTCAGGTGAATGACGTCCTTTAATGTTTTGCCAAATTTTTGAGTGAGGGCTATTATTAGAAGCTGAAATTAGGACTGGTGCTTCTAGCCAAAACATTCTTCAGAATGACTTATAACAGTACTCACTTTCAAAACACAAACAAGTGATTTTAAATCACACTGAAGCAGAAAAGAATGCTTACCAATTTTTACCCCAAATATTTTAATTTAGAGACCTGAAAGACAAATGTTGACACCATCATATGCCATAAACTACTATTCAAGTAACAGCAATGGAGAAATGTAGTAATGTCCGCATTATAAGTAAGCATTATTCAGAAAGTACAGTCCCCTTAGTTATTCACTTTATTACATTATTCCTTTTTGACTCATTTGGGGAAATGAAGACACTGACCAGTTAGGTATTTATTTAAGATGACATAGCTAATTAGTGAAGGGGATTAGATTTCAGGTAGACCAAGACTGAGTCATTCCCTCCAACCTCCATTGAACATTTAGTAGATATACTCCCTTAACCATTAACACTATTTATTTTTATCACATCTTTTTAAAAAAGACCCAATTCATTTGTAACAAAAGCTAGATTAAAAATTGCTGTGTCTAACATCATTTCTGTTTCATAATGGTCTCTCAAATTTTACAATATAAGGGAATTTAGAAATATAATACAATTTAGGAATGCAATAACACAAACAATAAACTTTAGAGGGCATCAATTGTATTTCCAAATGATCATATATCAAAGTCAATGATCTTATTACCTCAGGCGTTTTAAAGCCACTTTAAAGTTATCAGGTGTGGAACAATTACATTAGATAAGTAATAATAGTGTAGAGCTTAGCATATACCACCCATTGTTTGAAGCACTTGACTATCATATCATTTTGATCTCATAGGAAAAAACATTATTAATTTTCTCTTTTCAAATCAGGAAACTGGGACAAACAGAGAAAATAACTTGTCATAAATTGCATAGCAAATACATTCCTGCAATTGGAACAGAGAAGGGTGGGTTTACGAAAGGCAGAGACTGACGGACTTCCCCACCTCATACAGCCATGCTAGACACTGCTAAGGACACAGAGAGTCTCTCAGGCAGCATCTGGGCAGGACCTGCTAAAGTCTGGCCCTGCCCTGGAGACACTGATTGAATAGACTTTGGGGTGTGTGGCAGAGTACAAATCCTAGGGGTTGGGGTGGCTGCTGCTAAGACCATCTCATTGGTGGTAGTTCCTGGTGGTAGGGTAAGGTGAATGCTGGCTGTAGGACTTTCCCCTCTCCAGCTGCAGGTGCCACTGGAGTTTCGATCTACCACCCTCAATAGCAACTCACTAAGACTGTAAGTTACAGAGATAATGATAACCACACTAATAGCACTTGGTGAAAAACAGACAAATCCACCAACATCCCAGCAAAAGTCTTCAGAACAGTCTTCAGAGCCTCAACACTAGTTGAAGGGAATAGAAATGTACATATATACATACATACACACACATACATGTCTATATAGGAGGGTATATGGGCATATGAATACATATGTGAGTGTGTGTATATATGTGTACAGGTATACATAGACAGAGGGCACAGGACCAATTTAATAGGAAGGGATAATACTTAAAAGGTGAAATTAAGAGGTGAGAGAGGAATATAATGAGAGGAGATGGGGAGAAACAGGATGGGGTAAATTATCTCATATAGAAGAAGCAAGGGAAAACTGTTACAATGGAAGGGAAGAGCAGGAAGGCAAAAGGGAATGAGTCAACCTCACTCTCATTGAATTTGGCTTAGGGAGGGAATAACATACACACTAAATATCGAATCTCACCCTACAGAAGAGTAGAGGGGAAGGGGATGAGAGGGTGGATAATGGAAGGGAGGGCAGACTGGGTCAGAGGGAAGTTGGAAGCACCCACTTTTGAAAAGGGACAGGGTCAAAGTAAAGAATAGAACAAGTAGGGGTGGGATAGGATGGAGGGAAATATAGTCAGTCTTTTACAATATATCCACTATGGATACCTATATAACCTATATTGAATTGCTTATCTTCCCAGTGAGGCAGGGTGACAATGGAGGAAGGAAAAGAATCTGGAATTCAAAGTTTTAAAATCAAATGTTTAAAAAGCATGGAAAATGTTTAAAAAGTCATGTAAAGCATGTTTCCATACTCATCACAGTTGTGGAAGAAGAAACAGATCATAAGGGAGAAAAACCCACCAGAAAGAAAATCATAAGTGAAAAAATATGCTTCAATCTTCTTTTAGAGTTCATCAATTCTTTATATGAATATGGGTAGCATTTTCCTTCATGAGCTCCTTATACTTGTCTTGGATCATTGTTTTGCTGAGAAAGGCTGAATCATTCATAGTTGATTATCACATAATTTTGTTGATACTGTGTATAATGTTTCCTTGGTTCCATTCATTTCACTTTGCATCAGTTGTTCAAATCTTTCCAGGTTTTTCTGAAATGTGCCTGTTTACCATTTTGTATTGCATAATAGTCTATTACATTCATATACTGCAACTTTTTTGGCCATTCCCCAAATGATGGGCATCACCTCAGTTTTTAATATTTTGCCTCTATGAATATGGCTGCTATAAATATTTTTGCACATGTACGTCCTTTTACCTTTTTTATGATCTCTTAGAGATACAGATCTAGTAGTGATATTGCTGAATCAAAGGTTATGAACAATTTGGTTGCCCTTTGAGCATAGTTCCAAATTGTTCTCCTGAATGACTGGATCAATTCTTACCTGCATAACAGTGCATTAGTGTCTCAATTTTCCCACATGCCCTCCAAACCAACATTTGTCATTTTTTTCCTGTCATATTTGTCAGTCTAATTGGTATGAATTGTTAAGAGTTGCTTTAGTTTGCATTTCTCTAATCAAAAGTCAATTAGAGTGCTTCTTTATATGCCTAAAGATAGTTTTGAATACTTCATCTGAAAATTGCCTATTCATACCCTTTGGCCATTTATCAATTGGGAATGGCTTGTATTCTCATAAACTTGACTAGTTCTCTATATAGTTGAGAAATGAGGCCTTTATCAAAGACACTTGCTGTAAAGATTGTTCCCCAACTTTCTGTTTTCCTTATAATCTCAGTTGCGTTGCTTTTGTTTGTACAAAAGCTTTCCAGTTTAATATGATCAAAATTATCTATTCTACATTTTGTAATGTTCTCTATTTCTTGTTTGGTCACGAATTATCCTCCTCCCCATATCCTTATAAGCAACATATTGTAGGATTCTGGTCCTACTCTTCTATCTGCTTTGATCCACTCTTCTATCTGCTTCTGTTTCATGGGAGAGTTCATCCCATTCCGAAGTTATGATTGCTACTTGTGTATTACCCTCCATCCTATTCTTCCTCCTGTTTGTCCCCTTTCTTCTTTCCCATCTCCCAGCATTTTGCTTTTATCTACCACCTCCCCTGATCTCCTCTTCCTTCTGTTAGTCCACATCCTTCACCTTACTTAATCTCCTCCACCCCTATATGCATTGTTTACTGATGGGACAGCAAAATATTTGGGCCAAAAGAGACATTGGAAAGTAGTAGCCTATAACTTATGTACTAGAAAGACTTTGGAAAGTACTAGGATAGGCAGAAGTAGTAAATATACTGAATTTGTGGCAGTACCTCAAGCCTTCAAAATAGAACAAGGAGGACAGTGTCATATAATAACTGATTCATGGACAGTAGTTAATGGGTTAGCTACATGGATGCTCATGTGGAAAAAAATTAAAATTGGGAAATTCATGGGAAATGAGTCCGGGGCAAAGAATTATGGGAAGACATACGGGAAATGTCTTTGGTTACTGATTTGTTGGTTTTTCATGTAGATGCTCACATGGCCCTCACCACTCCAGAATGTGAGTACAATGCTCATGCTGAATCTACTAGTAAAGATTGCTACTGAACATATCGTCCCTACTTTGACAACAATTAATGATCCAGTATTAGCAAAATGGATCCACAAACTGACTGGCCATTTAGGAGTCCAGGCCACACTGGTGGGTACAAGATCAAGGTATTAGATCTCTCATCCATTGTTAAAACAGATAGCAGAAGAATGTCATATATGTTGATTGGAAAAGGTGCAAACTGTTTCTTGGGTAGTAACTGGGGAGATAGCAAGGGGAAAAGACCCAGCTCAAATCTGGCAAATAGATTATATTGTCTCCCTATCCCAAGAAAAAGGATGTAAATTTATATGTACATGTGTTGACACATATTCAGGTATATTGGTGGCTTGTCGTTATAAGAAGGCAACCCAGAAAAACACCTGTAAAACTTCAGACCTCATAAGTCTATATAATGGATCTCCAATGCAAATTCAAAGTGATAATGGGTCACATTTCAAAGGTAATGAAATTAAAAGATATTGTATATTAAACTATATAGAATGAATATATTGTGTTCCATATTATTCATAAGCATCTGGGTTAATTGAAAGAATGAATGGATTATTGAAAGAAAAGTTAAGGAAGTTAAGTTCTAATAATTCATATCAACATTGAAAATATAATTTGATCACTACTTTTTTTTTAAACAAATGCTTTATTAACTTCTGTTTTACATCATTCATTTCCACCAGATTTTGAGTTACAATCATTTTCCCCCCATTATTCCCCTACCCAACCTCCCAGAATAATAGTCCCACAAGATATCGTTTCCTCCAATCTGCTCTCTCCCATACCTTCTCCCATACCCCCATCGACTTTTCCATTAGAGGAAGGTGAGTCTTTGTGTCCCAATGCCTACACATCTTATCTCCCAATTATAAGCAAAACAGTATTAATAATAGTATTTATATATACTTGAAACATTTAGTGTTAAGACCTCGAATTTCTTTTTTTTTTTTTTTTGCTTTTTGGAGGGCTATTGGGGTTAAGTAACTTGCCCAAGGTCACACGGCTAGGTTTTTGTTTGTGTGTGCTTTAAGTGTCTGAGGTCGGATCCGAACTCAGGTCCTTCTGACTCCAGGGCCGACGCTCTACTCACTGCTCCACCTAGCCTCCCCAAGACCTCGAATTTCAGATCCATTTCCTTCCTCCCTTGTCACCCATTCCCTCTTGGGAGATAAATACTTCAGTATATGTTGTACATGTCTAGCTATGCAAAACATTATCATAGTAGATATATTGTACAAGGCTGCTTATAATTCCCTCCCACTCATCCCACCCCCCACCTGGTCCATTCCCTACATGATCCTGTCCCTCTTCTATAGTGGGTACTTCCAACCTCCCCTCCCCCCAAGGATGCCCTCCCATCCATCATCCCTCCTCACATCCCCCTTCCCCCTATCCTGCTGCAGGTTGAGATATCCCATTTAGTATGTATGTCATTTTCTCCTTGAACCAAATTCAATGTGAATGTGGTTTTGCCTTTTTAGCCTTCCTTATTCTCCCCCTCCTTTGCAACCACTTTCCCTTGCTTCTTCTACATGGGATAGTTTACCCTACCCTGTCTCTCCCCATCTCCTCTTCCCACTTTCCTCTCTCACCTCATAATTTCATCCCTTGAGTATCCTCCCTTCCAAACAAATTCAACCTATGCCCTCTATCCCTATATAACTGTAACCATATATACACACATTCACATATGTATTCATATGACCACACCCCCTTCTTCCATTATTTTCATAGTGAGAAAGATATCATCAGTCACAGTTATTGCTTTTCCATATAGGAATGTAAATAGTTCAACTTTGATAAGTTCCTTTTGATTTCTTTTCCCTGATTACCTTCTCAGGGATCTCTTCCTTCTTGTGACTGGATGTCAAATTTTCTATTCAATTCTGGTTTTTTCCTCAAGAATGCTTGAAAGTCTTCTATTCCACTGAATGACCATATTTTCCCCTGAAACAAAATACTCAGTTTTGCTGGGTAGGTGACCCTTGGGTTCATTCCCAGTTCTTTTGCCCTCTGGAATATCATATTCCATGCCCTTCGATCCCTCAGTGTAGAAGCTGCCAAGTCCTGGGCTATTCTGATTGTGTTTCCACAATATTGAAATTGTTTCTTCCTGGCTGCTTGTAGTATTTTCTCCTTGATCTGGGGATTCTGGAACCTGGCTATAATATTGCTGGGAGTTTTCTTTTTGGGATCTTGTTCAGGAGGTGATCTGTGGATGCTTTCAACCTCTATTTTGCCCTCTGGATCTAAAACATCAGGGCAGTTTTCCTTGAGAATTTCTTGAAGGGTGATTTCTAGGTTCTATCTTTGATCATGGCTTTCAGGTAGTCCAATAATTTTTAAATTGTCTCTCCTGGATCTATTTTCCAGGTCAGTGGTTTTTCCCATGAGATACTTCACATTGCCTTCTAATCTTTCATTTGTTTGGATCTGCTTAACAGCATCTTGATTTCTCATAAAGTCATTAGCTTCCATTTGCTCCAGTCTAACTCTGAAGGAATGAATCTCCTCAGTGAACTTTTGAGATTCTTTTTCCATCTGGCAAATTCGACTTTTTAAGGCATTCTTCTCCTCATTGCCCTTTTGGGCCTCCTTTGCCATTTGAGTCAGTCTATTTCTTAAGGTGTTGTTTTCCTCAGTCAGGCTGTTGACCCTCACTTCATGCTTTTCCTGCATCCTTCTCATTTCTCTTTCCAATTGTTCCTCCACTTCTCTTATTTGATTTTTAAAGTCCTTCTTAAGGTCCTCTATGGCCTGCAACCCACTCATGTTTTCCCCTGGGGCTTTTGGAGCAGGACTTCTG
Source organism: Gymnobelideus leadbeateri (assembly GCA_011680675.1). Classification (NCBI taxonomy): domain Eukaryota; kingdom Metazoa; phylum Chordata; class Mammalia; order Diprotodontia; family Petauridae; genus Gymnobelideus; species Gymnobelideus leadbeateri. The sequence continues at coordinate 45,736 of WOXC01008548.1, forward strand.
ACCTCACAGTCCTTTTCCCTCTCTATGCCCCCAAAATAAGAGTCTAGGGTTGCATTTTTCTGTTTCCTTTGCCTTGGCATGTTGCCGCTTAATTACTTGACTTTTGGGCTTGTTGCCACACTATGGCTTTAAGGCCAGATAGAGGAATTTTGGTTCAGAATGTGTGGGGGGCAACTTCCGTTTCTGGCAAGCTGTAAACCCACCCACGACTTCCACCCTAGATCACAATCCAGATCCAGGGAGGTTAAAGCAAGAGCAATTACCCCCCAAGACTGATCGCTGGATCTCCCTACAATTTGCAGGCTGGGAGCTGGAGCTGCCTCTGAAAACTTCAAAATGGCGTGTCTCCTCAGCTGCTTCTAGCCCCCAGGGGAGGGAGCCGACGCATTCCCTAAATACCGGTCCCTAAGTCCATAGGACACTAACTTCTTACTTTGTCCTAGGCATGTCTATGTTGATAATTCTGGAGTCGCCACAACTCCTGGTGTTCTGGGGTTCCTCCAGCCGGCTGCTGGCCCTGCCACCCTGGGACTAAAACCTCGGTTCACGCGGACCTGGGCTCGGCTCAGCTCCTGCGCTCTGCGTGCTGTGTGCTGCCAGGTCCCAGACCGCTGCGCTGGTCCTTCCTGCAGGGCTGCTGGGCTGTCCTCAGCGGGTGATTAGCTTCTCTGTGTCATTCTGTGGGTGCTGGCGCTCCAGAAGTTGTTCAGAGTCCCCTTTTACATAGTTTGGGGGGAATCTGGGGGCAGAGTGGCTTGGATGAGTTGTTTCTACCCCGCCATCTTGGCTCTACCCCCCCCCCCACTACTTTTACTCACTATAATTTGAATAAGAGATCATTGGGAGAAAGTACACCTATAGCCTGAATGATAACCCCAAATCTATAAATTAGAAAATAGCACACTCATAAGATCCCAAATATTGAATATTGGACTGTGAGGCAAGATGTTCCAGCACCATATCCTGGAACACCTGGTTTGGCAGGATATGATCTACATTGTTTAGAAGACTTTTGGTTTGATATAAAAGGAATAAGAAACATCTCTACTGAGATATGCATGAGAATCCCTAAAAATAATTTTGGATGGATATTCCCTAAATCAGGTTTAGCAGCTCAAGGTATACATGTATTGGCTGGAACAATAGATTCTAATTATCAAGGAGAAATTATTGTAACATTGAAAAATTTTGGTGAAGAACCCATACAGTTTTGTAAAAATGATAGAATAGTTCAAGCAATTATTATTCCTTGTGAAACAATACCACTTGTGAAAACTGATCCTCCTTCTGAAATAACTATCAGAGGAATTAAAGAATTTCTTTCTACTAATAGAATAAAATTGGAAGCTAAAGTATGGGTAAAGCAGAAGCCAGATAATGTTCCAAAGGTTGCAGATATTATAGCACATGGGAAAGACAATACTGGAGTTGTTCTTTATTCAGGAGAAGATGATTGCCAAATTGTACCCTTAACTCATATATTCTACTATGAATGAGGCTATGATAGTGAGTCCATGGCCCCCAGAAGCACACCTGACCCTATATTTGTCTCTTTTTGGCTTTTTGTTTGTTAAACTTGTTTGTGAGATTTGTTTTCTGCAAGCTTGGTACCCTCCACCTGCAGATGCCTGATTGCTTAAGCTAGATGTCATTCCCTGTACATGACCGTGATATGCCACTTCTGGACCTGGAGTCAACCAAGTTCCAGATGATAGCTAAACAACTGACCTTTCAGATAGGACCTTCCCGACCTGGCATTGACCAAGCTCTGGATAACATCTAAAGAACTGAACTCCTGAACGGGACCTCTTGGGGCAGGGACAGCTCTATGTCCAATTTCAGCTCTCAATAGCTTTGAAGAGACCTTCACGCTTTACTCCAAGATTTTGAGCCCCACTCTTTCAAGGGGGGAAGGATGGGGCACTTGTGTCCAAACTCCCATCCTATGCTATTGTTTTATGTGGAAAGTTTTTCCATTATCCCTGTTATGTTATTGCAGAGTTCTGTTGACACCAGTTTTTCCACCAGTTATCCCTAAACTCTTATTTATTGTTAATGTACTTTTGCTATGTAAGGGAAATGAAAGATCTTGGGGCCAAATGTAATGAGAATGGGAATTTGAACATCTTCTCTTAATAGATCTAGGGGGGGAGTTTGAAGACTTCCCCTGCTTTGAAAGTAAACTCTGCCCCCTAATAGCTGGGGGAATTTGCTAACAGGTAGAGCAGAGCCCACAGGAAGCTTCCCTGTTGTGAAGATAAACCCTGCCTCTTAATAGACTAAATGTAGTCAAGTGGAGCCTGTGGTGGGAGGAGTTTGCTGAAAAGAAGCAGGGCCCACAGGAAACTGGAGGTCAGAGCTAGCAAGACAGTGGGGGAGAGAGGATGCTCATTAAGGAAATAGAGAGGTTTATGAATAAATATTGATCTTGTATTGGTTTGTGGGAAGGCTGAAGTATACTGCAGCTCTCAGCATTATTATGGCTTCTGAATATCTTTTGTACTATGATGGAATGGACTTATGGTTTGAGGATTTGATTTTCTAGTGTATGAATAAATGCTTTAGTTCTATCCTCTATCTGGACACTTTTGTATATTTTGTGATTGAATGTCATGGGATACTTATAGTCACAGTCTTTATAGTGATTGTGGGTGCTGTAAATATTTCATTGGTGCTACGCTGTCTGATACCTTAGACCCCTGCCCCTAAAGCACTCTTTCATCTCCATTTGGGTCCATGATGCTGAGTGCTCCCAACTCTAATCTATGGTGACATGAAGGATTTTAAATGCCTCTTCCCCTCTCCTTCTTCTTCCCCAGGCTGCCTACCTTCCTCTACTCCCATCCTCACCTCCATGCCATCCACTTCTATACCCATATTTCTATTTGTATCTGTACTTTCTGAGTCTTTTTGTGCCTTATTAAAGTGTGATTGCAACTTCATTTTCCAGTGTCTTTGGCATTGGATGCAGTACTCTGTTGTATTGTGCATACACAGTTCTTACTTGCACTCCTAGAGCCAAGATGAGCACTATCTCACTAGCGCTTGTAACCACAAGGATGCAAAAGCCCTGGTCACAGTTCTAAGATAGAGAAGAGTTCTTGTGGTTGCTCAAAGACTACAGCATAGAGAAAGAGAACAGCGACTTTACCTCTCCTTAGCTCATATAACTTTGGAAAAACCAAACAGACCCCCAAGAGCTAGTTCTGAAAACAGCAGCAAGAATGACTTGATGGTTAGGACAGTACCCCTCTCACCCCCAAGAGCAGGGCTCAATATTAACATAAAGATAAAAGTCTAGAAATAGGCTAAAATAACGATCAAGCAACACAAAAAGAACCTGACCATAGAAAGTTTTATGGTGATGGGGGAAGATCAAGAGACAAACTCAGAAAAAGACAACAAAGTCAAAACTATTACATGCAAAGCTTCCAAGGAAAATGTAAATTGGTCAAAGGCCCAAAAAATAATTCATGGAAGACCTCCAAAAGGATTTTTAGAATCAATTAAGTACAGGAAAAATTGAGGAAAGAAATGGCAGTGATACAAGAAAATTATGAAAAGAAATGGTTTGCTAAGAGAGGCACAAGAAATAGTGAAGAAATTAGCATGTTAAAAACAGAATTGGTCAAGTGTCTAAAAATGGCACAAAAATTGAATAAAGAAAAGTCCTTAAAAAGCAGAATTGTGAAAATGGAAAAAGATGTACAAAAATTCACCAAAGAAAAGAAATCCTTAATTAGTAGGATTGACTAAATGGAAAAGGAGGTACAAAAGTTCACTAAAAAATTCCTTAAAAATGAGAATAGGGGGAGCCAAGATGGCAGAGTAGAAACAGCTCATCCAAGCTGCTCTGCCCCCAGATTCCCCCCAAACTATGTAAAAGGGGACTCTGAACAACTTCTGGAGCCCCAGCACCCACAGAATGACACAGAGAAGCTAATCTCCCGCTGAGGACAGCCCAGCAGCCCTGCAGGAAGGACCAGCGAAGCACTCTGGGAGCCAGCAGTGTGCAACGCGCAGAGCGCAGGAAGCGGAGATGAGCGGAGCCCAGGTCCGCGTGAGCCAAGGTTTTAGCCCCAGGGCGGCAGGGCCAGCAGCCCTCTGGAGGAACCCCAAAACACCAGCAGCCGTGGCGACTCCAGAATTATCAACATAGACATGCCTAGGACAAAGTAAGAGGTTAGTGTCCTATGGACTTTGGGACCTGTATTTTGGGGAATGCATTGGCTCCCTCCCCTGGGGGCTAGAAGCCACTGAGGAGACACTCCATTTTGTAGTTTTCAGAGGTGGCTCCAGCTCCTGGCCTGCGAATTAATTGTAGGAAGATCCAGCAATCAGTCTTGGGGGGCAATTGCTCTTGCTTTAACCTCCCTGGATCTGGATTGTGATCTAGGGTGGAAGTCGTGGGTGGGTTTACAGCTTGCCAGAAACGGAAGTTGCCCCCCACACGTTCTGAACCAAAATTCCTCTATCTGGCCTTAAAGCCATAGTGTGGCAACAAGCCCAAAAGTCAGGTAATCAAGTGGCAACATGCCAAGGCAAAGGAAACAGAAAAATGCAACCCTAGACTCCTATTTTGGGGGCATAGAGCGGGAAAAGGACTGTGAGGTCAGAAGTCCTACTCCAAAAGCCCCAGGGGAAAACATGAGTGGGTTGCAGGCCATAGAGGACCTTAAGAAGGACTTTAAAAATCAAATAAGAGAAGTGGAGGAACAATTGGAAAGAGAAATGAGAAGGATGCAGGAAAAGCATGAAGTGAGGGTCAACAGCCTGACTGAGGAAAACAACACCTTAAGAAATAGACTAGCTCAAATAGCAAAGGAGGCCCAAAAGGGCATTGAGGAGAAGAATGCCTTAAAAAGTCGAATTTGCCAGATGGAAAAAGAATCTCAAAAGTTCACTGAGGAGATTCATTCCTTCAGAGTTAGACTGGAGCAAATGGAAGCTAATGACTTTATGAGAAATCAAGATGCTGTTAAGCAGATCCAAACAAATGAAAGATTAGAAGGCAATGTGAAATATCTCATGGGAAAAACCACTGACCTGGAAAATAGATCCAGGAGAGACAATTTAAAAATTATTGGACTACCTGAAAGCCATGATCAAGGAAAGAACCTAGAAATCACCCTTCAAGAAATTCTCAAGGAAAATTGCCCTGATGTTTTAGATCCAGAGGGCAAAATAGAGGTTGAAAGAATCCACCAATCACCTCCTGAAAAAGATCCCAAAAAGAAAACTCCCAGGAATATTATAGCCAGGTTCCAGAATCCCCAGATCAAGGAGAAAATACTACAAGCAGCCAGGAAGAAACAATTTCAATATTGTGGAAACACAATCAGAATAGCCCAGGACCTGGCAGCTTCTACACTGAGGGATCGAAGGGCATGGAATATGATATTCCAGAGGGCAAAAGAACTGGGAATGAACCCAAGGGTCACCTACCCAGCAAAACTGAGTATTTTGTTTCAGGGAAAATATGGTCATTCAGTGGAATAGAGGACTTTCAAGCATTCTTGAGGAAAAAACCAGAATTGAATAGAAAATTTGACATCCAGACACAAGAAGGAAGAGATGCCTGAGAAGGTAATCAGGGAAAAGAAATCAAAAGGAACTTATCAAAGTTGAACTATTTACATTCCTATATGGAAAAGCAATAACTGTGACTGATGATATCTTTCTCACTATGAAAATAATGGAAGAAGGGGGGTGTGGTCATATGAATACATATGTGAATGTGTGTGTATATGGTTACAGTTATATATGGATAGAGGGCATAAGTTGAATTTGTTGGGAAGGGAGAATACTCAAGGGATGAAATTATGAGGTGAGAGAGGAAAGTGGGAAGAGGAGATGGGGAGAGACAGGGTAGGGTAAACTATCCCATGTAGAAGAAGCAAGTGGAAGTGGTTGCAAAGGAGGGGGAGAATAAGGAAGGCTAAAAAGGCAAAACCACATTCACATTGAATTTGGTTCAGGGAGAAAATGACATACATACTAAATGGGATATCTCAACCTGCAGCAGGATAGGGGGAAGGGGGATGGGAGGAGGGATGATGGATGGGAGGGCATCCTTGGGGTGAGGGGAGGTTGGAAGTACCCACTATAAAAGAAGGACAGGATCATGTAGGGAATGGACCAGGTGGGGGGTGGGATGAGTGGGAGGGAATTATAAGCAGCCTTGTACAATATATCTACTATGATAATGTTTTGCATAGTTAGACATGTACAACATATACTGAATTACTTATCTCCCAAGAGAGAATGGGTGACAAGGGAGGAAGGAAATGGATTTGAAATTCGAGGTCATAACATTAAATGTTTCAAATATATTTAAAAAAAAAAAAACTGCTACCATGTACCCTTCCTAACCAAGAAAAAAAAAATCTGGCGGAAATGAACGATGTAAAACAGAAGTTAATAAAGCATTTGTTTAAAAAAAAAGACAAGGGTGTGTGTGTGTGTGTGTGTGAGAGAGAGAGAGAGAGAGAGAGAGAGAGAGAGAGAGAGAGAGAGAGAGCGAGAGAAAGAGAGATGGAGGGAAAGAAGGAGACAGAGGGGGGCAGAGTATTGGAAAATGTCTGTGGTGTAAAAACTAAAAGGCATCAATAAAAAAAAAGAAAAAAGAAATTCTCCAGGAAAATTGCCTTGATGTTTTAGAACCAGAGGGCAAAATAGAGGTTGAAAGAATCCACCAATCACCTCTTGAGAAAGATCCCTAAAAGAAAATGCCTAGGAATATTATAGCTAGGTTACAGAATTCTCAGATCAAGGAGAAAATATTACAAGTAGCCAGGAAGAAGCAATTTGAATACTGTGGAAAATGAAATCAGAATAGCACAGGATCTGGCAGCTTCTACACTGCGGGATTGAAGGACTTGGAATATGATATGCTACAGGGCAAAGGACGGATTAAAAGCAAGAATCACCTACCCAGCAAAATTGAGTATCATATTTCAGGGGAAAATATGGTCATTCAGTGGAATAGAGGACTTTCAAACATTCTTGATGAAAAAACCAGAGTTGAGTAGAAAATTTGACATTCAGATACAAGAAGTAAGAGATGCTTGAGAAGGTAAACAGGGAAAATAAATCATAAGGAACTTACCAAAGTTGAACTATTTACATTTCTACATGGGAAAACAATCATTGTAATTGATGAAACTTTTCTCAGTATGAAAATAGTTGAAGAAGGGTATATGGGTATATGAATACATATGTGCATGTGTGTATATATGTTTACAGGTATACATAGATAGAGGGGAAAGTTCAAATTTAATAGGAAGGGATGATACCTAAAAGGTGAAATTAAGAGGTGAGACAGGAATATAACAAGAGGAGATGGGGAGAGACAGAATGGGATAAATATCTCATATAGAAGAGGCAAGGGAAAATGGTTACATGTGAGGGGAAGAAGAGGAAGGCAAAAAGGCAAAACCTTATGCTCATTGAATTTGAATCATGGAGATAATGACATACATACTAAATAGGATATCTCACCCTACAGGAGGGTAGGGGGGAAGGGGATGAGAGTGGGGATGATGAAAGGGAGGGCAAGAGGGAAGGCGGGGAGGGAAGTTGGTAGCACCCACTTTTCAACAGGGACAGGATCAAAGTAGGGAATAGACCAAGTGGGAGCTGGGATAGGAGGGAGGGAAATATAGTCAGTCTTTTACAATATATCTACTATGGTAATGTTTTGCATAGCTACACATGTACAACATATACTGAATTGCTTATCTTCTCAGTAAGGGTGGGTGACAAGGGAGGAAGGGATTGAATCTGGAATTCAAAGTTTTAAAATCAAATGTTTAAAAATATATAAATACTATTATTAATACTATTTTACATATAATTGGGAAATAAGATATGCAGGCATTGGGGCACAGAGATTCACCTTGCCCTACTAAAAATGTCAAAAGATATGGGAGAAGATATGGGAGAGAGCAGATGGGATGAGGGGATATCCTGTAGGAGTGCTATTCTAAGGTGGCAGGTAGGGGGGAAATGGGGAAAAAATTGTTACTCAAAACCTGGCAGAAATGAATGATGTAAACCAGAAGTTAATAAAGCATTTGAAAAAAAAAGAATCGAGGAGCAGTCAGACTTCATATTTACCTGGAGAGTCTTATACTGATGTTGAGTAAGAAGAGCAGAACCAGGAGAAATTTGTACACAATTAGACACAATGTATGTGTGATGACCAGCTATGATAGACTGGGCTCTTCTCAGCAATGCAAGGTTATAAGGCAACTCCAAAAGATGCACGATGGAAAGAGATGTCTACATTCAGAGAAAGAACTATAGAGTTTGAATGCAGATTGAAGCAAACTACCCGCTCTCTTTCTTTTTATTGTTTGGTTTTATTTCCTCTTTCCCGTTGTTCATTCTATCGGTTATAATCCTTTTTTATAACCTGACTAATGTTTAGTGTGGAAGTATTTGCAGATCCTATACTTGATTGCATGCCACCATTGGTGGGGAGGAAGAAGAGGGAGAGAGAATTTGAAACTCAAGGAACTGTGGAACTGAATCTTTTAAACAAGCAAATTAAGAAAGACAAAAAAAAATTCAAAGAAACTGTCATCCGTGGAAATTAGAATTGTACTATTCAGATATCCTGATGATATTTCAGTGCTTGATTTGGAGTTTTAAATTGGAAAGACTAGTGAATCCAAACCACTCCTGGAACAAGTTAATTTTCATTTCCAAGTATACTTTCTTCACTCTTACAATCTTAGGCTTTCTTAAGAAAACCTAGAATCCAATTTCATGGAAAAGGATTTCAGAACAACACGAGGAAAGGATCTGATAAATGAATATAACTGTTAAAACTTAATGTATATTTGTAGCTTTTTAAGTGGCAAAATTTTCCATTACTCTGCTATGAAATGAGGTGGTATCAGGTGGCTTTTAATTTTTGGTGGAGTTTTTTGGAGGGAAGATAGGAATGGGCTTAGAAGGAAAAAAACCCACAAAGTTTTATTTGAACTTTAAGTTAATAACAATTTCATAATTAATTATTACATTGCAGGAAGTAATGAATAATCTATAAAATTTTCAATATAAATACAGTGATATTTAAGTATCTGAAGTTAAGTACAGTGAGTCCTGTGGTTTTAGACTTTGCTCTCCCTCCCCTTAACCTCTGATTCCTACTTGAAAGCCTAAAGAAACTATATTTTCCTATGCTTTTCCAGTCCCCCTTTGAGCAGTTGAGAATTCTCATCCTCTCTGCTCTCTTGTAGGATCTTCTGCAAGCCTCTTCTCAGAAAATAAATGTTTTGTAATATGTGTTCAGTTTGTCCCACAGTGACTTGTTTTTATTTTGTCCCCTCTTTCACCCCAATCCCACAGCCAATTTCACTTTCCATTCTGATATTGAATAGTTCTTAGGATAAAAAAATATTCGTTTCTGTGGTGGGCCAGTAAGAAAACCCAGTAAGAAAAATAATCCTTTCATACTCATAATGAAGGGAGAAAACAATAAGAAAATATTTCAGTTAGGGTTGATGGTGACTTTAAGTGAGAATATACATCTATCTATGTTATGTGACCTGAGCCAGCATGCACAACTTCCTCCCCTGCTTAAAGGCATCTCTCCCATTCCCTCACCGTGAGCCACCGTCTTCTCATATATGAAATCTCTAAGATTAAATTTTTGGGATAGTCACAGAAATGAGGACCATCCTCTCAAGCAGACCAGAGCAAAATATATTCTGTTCTACACCTTTTCTTCTTACCCTTTCTTTCTTTTAATGATCTATTAGACTCTCCTAGGTTCAAATGTCATCTCTGTGCAGATGATTCAGCAAGATACATGGCCATCTTTCATTGATTATTCTCCTGAGCAAAATATCCTTTACCTCCAACTATCTGTAGTACATCTCCACTTGGACATCCTAGAGGCACTTCAACCCCAACAAAGTTTTGAACATGAATTTAGAGCAGCAACGAGCTCACCATCTTAAAACATGCCCCTCTTCCTACCTTCCCTATTTCTGTAAAGGGCAATGGCATCTTTCTAATTATCCAGATCTGCAACTTTGGACTAATGCTCAATTTTATACTCACCCTCAACAAACCATACAATCACCACCAAGGCTTGATAATTCTACCAGGAAAATACCTCTATTTCTTTCCTCATCTCCACTCACATAGCAAGTAGCCTTAATTCAGTCCCTCATCATCTCTTGGACTCCATTTCCAAACTCTCTCTCTTCTCCCATCTACACAGCTTCCAAATTGATATTTCTGAAAGCACAGTTGTGATCATCTCACTCTCTTCCTCAAGAAGTTTAGTGGATTCTTTTTGCCTCTTTAGATTTAATAAGAACTCCTATGTTTGCCATTTATAGACCTTCAAAATCTGACTCCAACTTATCTTTCTAGATTTATTGCAAATTGCCTCTTTTCCCCCACATACTCTACTTTCCAGGTCAACTAGTCAACTTACTTTCCTATCTCTATGTCTTTATATAGGTTGTCCCTCATACCTGGAATGTCTGCCCTCTGCTTTTTAGAATTTCTAGTTTCATCCAGGGTTCAGTTAAAATAACACCTCATTTGCCATGTCATCTCAAATGCCACACAAAACCTTTTCTCATCCAACCAGATGTGTCTGCCTAACCTCAGAAATTAATTTATCTTTATTTAAAAAAAATAGCTAACACATATAGTATTTGAAACCTTGCAAAGTACTTTATATCAGGCCTGGTCAAGCTTCTGCAATAACTTTCTGCAGACCGACTCCATCTGGAGGAGATTTGCTTTTAAGGCAAACCAAAAGAGAATGTTTGTCTTTGCTAATTTCCTTATACCAGCCTGGATTGTTCACTATTATGTCAAATACCATGAACAAACAAGGCCATATGGTATAGTTGAAAAGAAACCCAGAATATTTCCAGGTGATAAAATTCTGGAGACTGGAGAAGTCATTCCACCAATGAAAGTTTGTGATATACATGATTATCATTAAAAATGTTCGGGGGGCGGAGCCAAGATGGCGGAGTAGAAACAGCTCGTCCAAGCCTCTCTGCCCCCAGATTCCCCACAAACTATGTAAAAAAGGACTCTGAACAACTTCTGGAGCCCCAGCACCCACAGAACGACACAGAGAAGCTAACCTCCCGCTGAGGACAGCCCAGCAGCCCTGCAGGAAGGACCAGCGCAGCGGTTTCAGAACCGGCAGCGCGCAGAGCGCAGGAGCAGAGCCGAGCTGAGCCCAGGTCCTCCTGAGCCGAGGTTTTAGCCCCAGGGCGGCAGGGCCAGCAGCCGGCTGGAGGAACCCCAGAACACCAGGAGACTCCAGAATTATCAACATAGACTTGCCTAGGACAAAGTAAGAGGTTAGTGTCCTATGGACTTTGGGACCTGTATTTGGGGAATGCGTCAGCTCCCTCCCCTGGGGGCTAGAAGCAGCTGAGGAGACACGCCATTTTGTAGTTTTCAGAGGCATTTCCGGCTCCCAGCCTACAAATCGTGGGGAGATCCAGCGATCAGTCTTGGGGGGTAATCGCTCTTGCTTTAACCTCCCTGGATCTGGATTGTGATCTAGGGTGGAAGTTGTGGGTGGGTTTACAGCTTGCCAGAAACGGAAGTTGCCCACACGTTCCGGACGAAAATTCCTCTAGCTGGCCTTAAAGCCATAGTGTGGCAACAAGCCCAAAAGTCAAGCAATCAAGTGGCAACATGCCAAGGCAAAGGAAACAGAAAAATGCAACCCTAGACTCCTATTTTGGGGGCATAGAGCGGGAAAAGGACTGTGAGGTCAGAAGTCCTGCTCCAAAAGCCCCAGGGGAAAACATGAGTGGGTTGCAGGCCATAGAGGACCTTAAGAAGGACTTTAAAAATCAAATAAGAGAAGTGGAGGAAAAATTGGAAAGAGAAATGAGAAGGATGCAGGAAAAGTATGAAATGAGGGTCAACAGCCTGACTGAGGAAAACAACACCTTAAAAAATAGACTAACTCAAATGGCAAAGGAGGCCCAAAGGGCAATGAGGAGAAGAATGCCTTAAAAAGTCGAATTTGCCAGATGGAAAAAGAATCTCAAAAGTTCACTGAGGAGATTCATTCCTTCAGAGTTAGACTGGAGCAAATGGAAGCTAGTGACTTTATGAGAAATCAAGATGCTGTTAAGCAGATCCAAACAAACGAAAGATTAGAAGGCAATGTGAAATATCTCATGGGAAAAACCACTGACCTGGAAAATAGATCCAGGAGAGACAATTTAAAAATTATTGGACTACCTGAAAGCCATGATCAAAGAAAGAACCTAGAAATCACCCTTCAAGAAATTCTCAAGGAAAATTGCCCTGATGTTTTAGATCCAGAGGGCAAAATAGAGGTTGAAAGAATCCACAGATCACCTCCTGAAAAAGATCCCAAAAAGAAAACTCCCAGGAATATTATAGCCAGGTTCCAGAATCCCCAGATCAAGGAGAAAATACTACAAGCAGCCAGGAAGAAACAATTTCAATATTGTGGAAACACAATCAGAATAGCCCAGGACCTGGCAGCTTCTACACTGAGGGATCGAAGGGCATGGAATATGATATTCCAGAGAGCAAAAGAACTGGGAATGAACCCAAGGGTCACCTACCCAGCAAAACTGAGTATTTTGTTTCAGGGGAAAATATGGTCATTCAGTGGAATAGAGGACTTTCAAGCATTCTTGAGGAAAAAACCAGAATTGAATAGAAAATTTGACATCCAGACACAAGAAGGAAGAGATGCCTGAGAAGGTAATCAGGGAAAAGAAATCAAAAGGAACTTATCAAAGTTGAACTATTTACATTCCTATATGGAAAAGCAATAACTGTGACTGATGATATCTTTCTCACTATGAAAAATAATGGAAGAAGGGGGTGTGGTCATATGAATACATATGTGAATGTGTGTGTATATGGTTACAGTTATATATGGATAGAGGGCATAGGTTGAATTTGTTGGGAAGGGAGAATACTCAAGGGATGAAATTATGAGGTGAGAGAGGAAAGTGGGAAGAGGAGATGGGGAGAGACAGGGTAGGGTAAACTATCCCATGTAGAAGAAGCAAGTGGAAGTGGTTGCAAAGGAGGGGGAGAATAAGGAAGGCTAAAAAGGCAAAACCACATTCACATTGAATTTGGTTCAGGGAGAAAATGACATACATACTAAATGGGATATCTCAACCTGCAGCAGGATAGGGGGAAGGGGGATGAGAGGAGGGATGATGGATGGGAGGGCATCCTTGGGGTGAGGGGAGGTTGGAAGTACCCACTATAGAAGAGGGACAGGATCATGTAGGGAATCGACCAGGTGGGGGGTGGGATGAGTGGGAGGGAATTATAACCAGCCTTGTACAATATATCTACTATGATAATGTTTTGCATAGCTAGACATGTACAACATATACTGAATTACTTATCTCCCAAGAAGGAATAGGTGACAAGGGAGGAAGGGAATGGAGCTGAAATTCGAGGTTGTAACATTAAATGTTTCAAATATATACATAAATACTATTATTAATACTCTTTTGCCTACAATTGGGAGATAAGATGTGCAGGCATTGGGACACAAAGATTCATCTTCCTCTAATGGAAAAGTCGATGGGGGTATGGGAGAAGGTATGGGAGAGAGCAGATTGGAGGAAGCGATATCTTGTGGGATTGCTATTCTGGGAGGTTGGGTAGGGGAACAATGGGGGGAAAATGATTGTAACTCAAAATCTGGCGGAAATGAATGATGTAAAACAGAAGTTAATAAAGCATTTGTTTAAAAAAAATTAAAAAAAATAAAAAATGTTCTTAATTCCAAAAAAAAAAGTACTTTATATCATTACTATGTTTGATCCTCACAACAATCCTGAAAATTAGGTACTATTGTTATGTTTATTTTACTGATGATGAAATTGAGCCTTAAATGTTATTTACCAAGGGTCACAATCTAGTGTCAGAGGTAAAATTCACACTCAGTTCCTTTTAACCCTTTCCATATATACACTATCTTTGTATGAATTTTATATTTATTTGTATAATGTTTTAATTATTTAAGTGCCTTGAGGGTATGAGCTGTTTTCATTCATATGCTCGTATTCTCAATACCCAGTATAGTTCCTGGCACACAGAATGTAGAAAACCAATATGTGTGAAATTTAACAGTCTGATATTGACCTTCTCCCATTAGCCATCTGTTTTAATTTTTGTATTGGAATAATATCAATATGGCTTTCTCTTTATAAGATCAACGTGAATATTTTTATCATATTGGCTAATTATTGCTTTATTGATCTTTTGTTGTTGTTGTTTCCTTAGTTTTTTCATCCAGATTTTAATTTAGGTGTCAATTAGCTGAAAAAAAAATGAGCAAACAACAGAAATCCAGAAGAAGATAACAAAGTCAAAACTACTTCATCCAAAATTTCCAATAACAATGTGAATTGTTCTCAGGCCTAAAATAATTTCTAGAAAAGCCCAGAAAGGTTTTTAAAAATAAAAAATAGAGATAAGAGAGAAAATCAGGAAAATAAATGACAAGGATGCAATAAAATAATGGAAAAAAAAAGTCAACAGTTTGGTCAAGGTGGCACAATTGTTAGAGAACTGCATCTGGAGTCAGGAGGGCCTGAGTTCAAATCTGGCCTCAGACACTTACCAGCTGTGTGACCCTGGGCTTTCACTTTACCCCAATTGCCTTTAAAAAGAAAGGAAAGAAACTATTAAGGAAAACTGCCCTGATATTCTATAGTCATTGAAATGGAAAGAATCTACCTATCACTTCTGGAAAGAGATCCCAAAATGAAAACTCCCAAGAATATTATGGCAAAACTCCAGAGCTCCTAGGTCATGGAGAAAATATTGCCAGCAGACAGAAGAAGCAATTCAAATACCATGGAGTCACAATCAGGATGGAACAAAATTTAGCAGTTTCTACTTTAAAAAATATTAGAGTTCAGAATATGATAATCAAGAGGGCAAAGAATTACCTACAACCAAGAATTACATATCTAGCAAAACTAGTATAAATCTTCAATGGAAAACATTAACATTCAATGAAATGAAGGCCTTTGATGAAATGTTCCTGAAAAAAGATAAGAACTGAATAGAAAATTAGACTTTAAAGTATAAGACTCAAAAGAAGCATTAAAAGGTAACCTGGAGAGAAAAATAATAAGGGATTTGAAAGAGTTTAAATGTTTACATTCTTGCATAAGAAGATGATACTTTTAACTCTTAACTTTCTTGGGGGGCAGAGCCAAAATGGTGGCATAGAAGCAGGAAAACTCCCTGAGCTCCCCCCCATAACAACCTCAAATACATATAAAATATGACTCTAAACAAACTTTAGAGCTACAGAACCCACAAAGTGACAGACAGAAACAAATCTCCCGCTGAAGGCAGCCTGGCAGGCTGTCAGGAAGAGTCCATCACAGCAAACTGGGAGCAGAGCCCAGCCCTGAGTAAGCCTGTTTTTAGCCTCAGGGCAGACCTGACTAGCCACAGCTGGAGGGACATTGGGAGAGTGAATCACCAGCAGCTGTGGCAGTTTCCAGAATTATCAACCCATAAATGCCAAAGGCAAAGTAAAACATCAGTGTGGACTTTGGACTGAAAGTGTGGTCCAGCCTCTGCCCCTGGAGGGAGAATTAGCTGAAGTATGGTGGCCGTGCTGCTGCTGCCTCATTGCTACTTTAGAGCTCCTGGTCTGCAGATTGCAGGGGGGCCAAGCTCAGATCTGGATTGCTGTCTAAGGTGGAGATCCTGGGGTGCATGAGAAGTCTGCCAGAGTGTGTGGAGGCTTCAGAGAGGGAACCCAACTAATATCTCTGGTAGTTGAGAAAACACCAGTGATTTGGAACAAAGCTCTCCTCTCTGGAAGCAGAGTTCTACTGTGGCAAAAAGCTCAATCATCAAGTTATTGAGTGGCACCATGAGCAAGCAAAGGAAGCAAAGCAAGCACAGCAATCCAACTTTAGATTCCTGTTTTGGGGACAAATAGGATCAGAGCATGGAAGAGAAGGAATAAAATAAAGTCAGAACTCCTCCACCAAAAGCTTCCAAGAAAAGTATGAATTGGTTACAGGCCATAGAGGAGCTTAAGGATTTTGAAAACCATATAAGAGAAGTGGAGGGAAAATTTGGAAGAGAAATGAGAATGATGCAAGAAAATCACAAAGAGAGTCAACAATCTGGCTGAAGAAAATAACACCTTAAAAATAAACTAACTCAAATGGCAAAGGAGGCTCAAAAGGGCAATGAGGAGAAAAATGTCTTAAAAAGCTGAATTTGCCAGATGGAAAAAGGATCTCAAGAGCTCACTGAGGAGATTCATTCCTTCAGAGTTAGACTGGAGCAAATGGAAGCTAATGACTTTATGAGAAATCAAGATACTATTAAACAGATCCAAACAAATGAAAAAATAGAAGGCAACGTGAAATATCTCATTGGAAAAACACTGACATGGAAAATAGATCGAGGAGGGATAATATAAAAATCACTGGACTACATGAAAGCCATGATCAAAAAAAGAACCTAGAGATCATCCTTCAAGAAATTCTCAAGAAAAATTGCTTTTTATTTATTTTTTATTTGTTTATTTCTTTGTTTGTTTATTCATTTATTTAAAAATATTTTAGAACCAGAGGGAAAAATAAAGGTTGTAAGAATTTACCAACTGTCTCTTGAAAAGGATCCCAAAAAGGAAACTCCTAGGAATATTATAGCCAGGTTATGGAATTCCCAGATAGAGGAGAAAATATTACAAACAGCCAAGAATAAACAATTTGAATATTGTGGGAACACGTTCAGGATAACACAGGATCTGGTAGCTTCTACACTGAGGGAGCAAAGGACTTGGAATATGATATTCAGGAAGTCAAAGGAGCTGGGATTAAAACCAAGAACCACCTACCCAGCAAAACTGAGTTAATGTTTCAGGGGAAATATGGTCATTCAATGAAATAGAGGACTTTCAAGCATTCTTGATGAACAAATCAGAGTTGAATAGAAAATTTGACATTCAGCTACAAGAAGCAAGAGAAACATGAGAAGGTAAACAAGGAAGAGAAATCACAAAGAACTTATCAAAGTTGAACTATTTACATTCCTACATGGAAAAATGATAATTGTAACTTATGAAACTTTTCTCAGTATGAGGATAGGTGAAGGGAATATAAATGAGTGTATGTATATATACATATATGTCTATGTAGGAGGGTACAGGGGCATATGAATACATATGTGTCTGTGTATATAGATAGATAGATAGATAGATAGATAGATAGATAGATACACACACACACACACACACACACACACACACACACACACACATATATATATATATATATATATATATATATATATATATATATATATATATATATATATATATATATATTTACAGGTATACAGAGAGAGAGGGCAAGGGATTAATTGAATAAGAAGTGATGATACTTAAAAGATGAAATTGAGAGGTGAGGGAGGAATATGAGAGGAGATGGGAAGTGACAAAATGGGGCAAATTATCTCATATAGAAGAGGTAAGGGAAAACTATTACAATGAAGGGGAAGAACAGGAAGGCAAAAGGGAATGGTTCAACCTTACTGTCATTGAATTTGGCTTAGGGAGGGAATGACATATACACTAAATAGTGTATCTCACCCTACAGCAGAGTAAGGGGGAAGAGGATAAGAGGGGGGATGATGGAGGGGAGGGCAGGCTGGAGGGTAGGGTAGTTAGAAGCAGACACTTTTGAAAAGAGACAGGGTCAAAGTAGAGAATAGAACAAGTGGGGGCACAAGATATGATGGAGGAAAATATAGTCAGTATTTCACAATAAATCCACTATGGAAATGTTTTGTGTAGCTACACACATACACAAACTATATGAATTGCTTATCTTCCCAATAAGGGTGGGTGATGAGGGAGGAAGGGAAAGAATCTGGAATTCAAAGTTTTAAAATAAAATATTTTTAAATATATATATATATATATATATATATATATATATATATACATAATTGTTATTATTATTATTTTTAGAGGCAACTGGGAACTAAGATATACAGGCACTAGGGGATGGAGATCCATCTTGTCCTACCGGAAAGTTGGAGGGAAGATGGGGGAGAATAAAGGAGAGAGCAGATTGGGGTAGGGGATATACAGTGAGATGCTGTTTTGGGGTGGTGGGTAGGGGAAAGATGGGGAGAAAATGTGTAACAAAAAATCTTGTGGAAATGAATGATGTAAACAAAAAAATTAACATAAAATTTAATTTAAAAAAGAACCTTCTCATTATTAAGGTAGGTAGTAGGAATATACATAGAGAATGTGGGTGTAAGTTGAATATGATGAGATGATTATCTCAAAAATATAATTAATAGGTGAGGGATGCACTAGGAGAAGACAGAAGGAAGAGGAAGAAGTGGGTATATTATCTCATATAAAAGAGGCATGGAAGAGCTTTTACAGAGAAGGGAGAAATAAGGGAGGTGGAAGTAGACTAAAATGGATGAACCTGACTCTCATTGGAATTGGCTCCAAGAGAAAGTAATATAAAGCTCAGTTTGGTATTAGAAATCTATCTTACCTTATAGAAAGTAGGAGGAGAAGGAGATAGGAGAAGTGGTAGTCTGATAGAAGGGAGGACAGATTCGAGGGGGCATTAGTCAGAAGCAAAAGCAAAATCCTTTTGAGTATGGACAGGGTGAAAGGTAAGAGAGAGAGTAGGATAAATGAGGGTGGTGAATAGGACTGAGGAAAATCATAGTCATAACCGTGAAAAAATTGACAGCAAGTTTCTCTGGTAAAGGCCCCATTTCTCAAATAGAGAACTGAGTCAAGTTTATAAAAATAAGAACCATTCTTCAATTGAAAAATGGTCTAAAGATTTGAACAGGCAGTTTTCACATAAAGTAATCAAACCTATCTATAGTTACAAAAATGTTCTAAATAAAATTTCTTTATGTTTAAATAAAGAAATGCAAATCAAAACAACTGTATGGTACCACCCTACTTCTATTAGATCAGCTAATATGACAGAAAAAGAAAACAAAGTTTGGAGGGGGAAAATGAGGCACTAGTTTAATATTGGTGGAGTTGTGACCTGATTCAACCATTCTGGAGAGAAATTTGGAACTATACACAAAGGTCTATAAAACCATGCATGTCCTTTGACCTAGCACTACCACTATTAGGTTTATATCTCAAAGAGATAAACAACAAAAAGGAAGAGGATCTATATGTACAAAAATATTTATAACACTGTTTTAGTGGTGTAAAAGAATTGTACACTGATGGCATGCCCATCAAGTGGGGAATGGCTGGACAAGTTGTGGTATATGATTATGATGGAATACCATGTTCTATAAGAAATAAGGGTGCTCTCAGGACAACTTAGAAAGGTTTATATGTACTGATGCAAAATTAAATGAGCAGAACCAGGAGAACATTGCACAAGTTAACAGCAATATTCCATAAAGATCAACTCAATGATGTAGATATAAGGTAAACAGTTAGGGGCAACAGGAAAGTCTTCCTACAGAAAATGATATCTGAGCTGGATCTAGAAGGAAACCAAGGAAACTATGAGTCAGAAATAAGGGAAGGTTCTGGAGGGGGGAGAGCAGTCAAGTATGGGGGACAGCCAGTGCAAAAGCATGGAAATGAGAGCTGGAACATTTTGTTTAGGGAACAGCATGTAGTACAGTGTAGCTGGGTCTTTGAATGAATGGAGTGGAATAAACTATAAGAATATTTGGAAAAGTAGGAATAG
Organism: Gymnobelideus leadbeateri; assembly: GCA_011680675.1. Classification (NCBI taxonomy): domain Eukaryota; kingdom Metazoa; phylum Chordata; class Mammalia; order Diprotodontia; family Petauridae; genus Gymnobelideus; species Gymnobelideus leadbeateri. The sequence continues at coordinate 65,493 of WOXC01008548.1, forward strand.
GGCCAAGTAATGAGGAGCTTTAAATGCCCAAAAGTGTTTAGATTTGATTCTAGAGGTAATAGGGAGCCCTTGGGACTCATTGAGAGGTCAAGGTCTGGGGAAGGGGTGACATGATCAGATTTTCACTTTAGCAAAATTGTCTTGGAAGCTAGGTGGAGAGTGCATTGAAATGAGAAAGTTTAGACAGGGACACCAGTCAGATGGCTCTAGTCCAAGGAAGAGATGTTGAAAGCTTTAACTTGAGTGGTGGCTATGGGAATAGGGAGGAGGGTATCCATCTGTCTGTCTGTCTATCTACATATCTATCTATCTATCTATCTATCTATCTATCTATCTATCTATCTATCCATCCATCTATTTTTGCAAGAGATATTTCCTGAAGGTAGAAACAGCAAGATTTGGGAACAGATTGGATATATCAGGCAAGGGAAAGTGAGAAGACCAGATAAACCCTGAGGAGTGAGTCTGGGTGACCAGAAAGATGGTGGTGCCTTCAAGAGTATTAGGGAAGTTCATGAGTGGGGAGAGTTGGGGTAGGGATGAAAGAATAGAATGAATTCTCTTTTGAGCATTTTGACTTTGTAATGCTTTTGAGACACCCAGTTCAAGATGTACAAAAGACAGTGCGTGAATCATGACTAGAGGTCAGGAGAGAAACTAGAGCTGCATATATGGCTCTGGAAATAATCTGCCTGGAGAGAATAATTGACCACATATGGGAACTGATGGAAAATAAAACCACTAAGTGAGATAGTATAAAGCAAAAAGAGAAGAGGACCTATGACAGAACCTTAGAGGACACTCTTTGTTATTGGACATGACATAAATTTTTGTTCAGTCTCTTCAGACTCTCCATGACCGCATTTGGAGTTTTCTTGGCAAAGATATTGAAGTGATTTGCTATTTCCTTCTCCAGCTCAATTTACAGACAAGGAAACTCTGGCAAACAGGGGTAAGTGACTTACCCAAGGTCACACAGCTAGAAAGTGTCTGAGGTCAGATTTGGTCTCATAAAAGTAAGCTTTCTTGACTCCAGGTCCATCACTCTATGTACTGTGCCACTGAGCTGCCCCATGACATAACTGAAAAACTAGCAAAGGAAATTAAAAAGACGTTGGACAGAGAAGAAGTAAAACAGGGGAGGAGTGTCATAAAAGCCTAGAGAGATGTTGTAGGAGAAGGTGATCAATACAGTCAAATGATGCAGATGAAGTTTGGGGGAAAGACCATTAGATATGACACTTGAGAAATCATTGGTAACTTTAGAGAGGATTGTATCAGTTAAATAATAAAGTCAGAAGCCAGATTGGAGAGGTTTGAAGAGTGAGAAAGAGAAGAGGAATTGGAGGCACAGAATGTAGATTGTAGATGGCTTTCTCATGGAATTTAGTCACAAAGGGTAGGATATATGTAGGATGATTGATAACAATGATGGTATGATCAAGGGAGGATTTTTTTTTTGCTTTAAATAGCATTTTTCCCACAATTATATAACAAAGAAATCTTTAGAATCCATTTTCCAAGATTTGAGTTCCAAATATCATGGAAAGGATATTTCCTGATTAATAACAGTCATGGAAGGAAAAATAGATCAAAAAGGAAAAAGAAAAACTATGAAAGAATAAAATAAGTGAAAGTCCAAATGAAGGATTTTTCTTTCAGCAATACAATGTAATTTATAGAACTAGAGAAGGGAGATAGCTCATTTATCAGAAGATTTTAGCAGGAGGGGAAGGAGGAGCTTCAAAATCCCAGCCAGGTAAGCCAGCAGGAAAATAGTTCAAAGGGACCAAGGGAGACAGAGAAGAAGAGAAAGTGAGGAAAGATCCAGTTAATGCACAGATCTATTAATTCAGAGTTGGTTACGTGTTTGTCCAAAGGAGTGCTTTGTGCCCAGTAAAAATCTCTTTCTCCTGGTTCCTCAACTCAGGGGACCTTTTTGCCTCAAAGGGTACCTGATACCCAGTCATGTAACTTTAGAGGTCTCTTTTTCTTTATCTTTCCAGTTTCAGGAAATGGGAGGTTCTTAAATCAGCTAACTTTCATTTTCCATTTGCCTTTCATTGCTCCTGCACACCCAGGCTGGAGGCACTCCCTGAACCAACACTGATCCCAAAGCTCAGTTCTGTGAGGAGAAGGAAGAAGACTGTTAAATTGGTAAAGTCACAGTGCCCGGATAATCCAGGTGAGGGGTTGATGGCAGCTGGGGGGGGTGGGCTCCCTACTCTGACCAGGGGGCAGGCCTGCCCCTCTCAGACAGTCTGCTTTATTTCTCTGATTGCTTAAAATCTTAGCTTTGGCTTCTATTGAATCTGGGTGAAGTACATGTATCTTGGCTGAATCACCACTTCCTCCAGGGTTGGCTCCTAGAGGATTTTCTCAAGTGAATGATTGTCCTTACACATATTTCTAAATATTTCTAAGTTGTTGTTTTTTTACAGGTAGTGGGTGAGGGAGGAAACCTGCACTTGGTCAGTATATCTGAAGGAAGGAACAAACAAATCTCCTGCCTATAGAGTCAGGTCAGGGTCATTATTGAGTTGAGTTTTGGGTTGCTATAAAAGAACAGGGACTCATAGACAAAATCATGATCCCAAATGGGGAACCAACCTCACCTTTAACCAGAGAAGGTGCCATCCTGAGTGTTAGAGTTGAAAGGCAAATTTCAGTTTCCAAAAAATGTTCCCCTTTTCTTTTTCCTGCCTCAAATACCTTTTGTAGATATCTATCTCATGATCAGACATTAATTTCTTCAGGATAATCATTGCTAGGTGTCCTTTGGCTACATTCTCTTCCCAAAAGCGAGATTTACTTAACCTTCCACAAAAGAAGGGAAGAAAGCCAACCCAGCCTTCCCTTCCTTCCTCTGACCTTGCTGGTGGGTGCTCTGGCCATTTTCCTCTCCATTCCTGAGTGTTTACAACAGTCCCCTGGAAAAAAAGAAAGGGGAGTAAAAGGAGGCAATGGGGTCTCAAAGACAGACTGAGCTCACTTCACAATTTTGCTGCACTCTGCAGTGAGCCAACTAAGAGTAACCAAACACGACTGCTGTGATACTCACACAGAACCCCTGAAATGATAGGGTAGGACTATGTCATGGAAAGGCCCTGCAGAAGGAGCTATGTGGGGCTGGATGGCTCCACTTCTTCAATGTAAGAAGTATATATCTAGGGGTGGCTAGGTGGCGCAGTGAGTAGAGCGCCAGCCCTGGAGTCAGAAGGACCTGAGTTCGGAGCTGGCCTCAGACACTTAACCCACAAAAACAAAAACCTTGCCATGTGACCTTGGGCAAGTTATTTAACCCCAATTGCCCTAAAAGGGGCGGCTAGGTGGCGCAGTGAGTAAGAGCGCCAGCCTCGGAGTTGGGATGACCTGAGATCAAATCCGGCCTCAGAAAATGAGCACCCACACATAAATAATGACTAGCCATGTAACCTTGAGCAAGTTACTTAACCTCAATTGCTTAAAAAAAAAAGAAGTCTATATCTGGGAGGGGATGCAGGAAAGGAGTGGAGAACAATGACCAGGACAATCATCAGAAAGTTCAGGGGAAGGATGGGAAACTAGAGCTGACTCTCTGTTCCTTACACTGAACTTAGAAGCTTGCTTTCTTATGCTCCCACATTTCTCTTGAGGTGAAGACAACTTCTAGATCTTCTCTCTGGGAATTCTGTGTCATCTCACCAGGACTGTGATGTTATGGGAGAAATATCTCCTCTATGAGTTCCTATTGTGGGTAACTGCTGCCAAATATGTATTTACCACATTGAAGAAATTATAGAGGTGAAAATCTAGGCTTTATTGTCATGTTCAAACATAGTTTCAGGGCTAAAAGAAGATCTAAAAGTCAATTAGTGCTCTAGGAAGACTTCTTAGAGAAAAAATTATATTGGAGTGACAGAGAAATATTTTTTGTTTTTTATAATCCTGTACATTCCTCTTAGGTCATAAAAGTTAAATAGAAGATGGATACATAACCCCAGGTTATGATTCAATGTTAAGAAAATTGAAAAAACTTAATTCCTTGTCACAAATCTGTGTTTTGACCTTAAAACACTGCACTGTGTAAAAGCAACGAGTGTCATTTTATATTTAGCCTTACCCAAAAGAGGAAAATGAAAGCAGCATAGAATATTGGTTAGAGAGCTGGCCTCAGAGATGGGACACAAGGAAACAGGGAGATGAGGGATTCTGGCAGAAGTATGCAAGACTCTGACATATACTGATCTTGTGACTCAGGGCAAGTCACTTAACTCCTCAGGGCCTCAGGAAAATTTCTAAAGCTTTTACCTTCCAGAGGAGATAGAAGCAGTTTCCTCAACAGGAATTCCCTAACCCCAATGAAAACCACTGATCTAGTTTTAAAAAAATAAAGGGAAGGTGACAGATGAAGCAAAACCAGAACTTTTTCCTGTGACAGAGATTTCAACAAAGACTTAAAGTACTGGGAGTTTTAAAATATCTAGTTAAGCCCTTCTAGATTGGGGGCCATGGTGAACCAGAGGCAGGGCAGTTTGGACTGGCCAGAGGCTCAGCAGCAGCTGTTGGCAGGCAAATCCTGACCGTTAGGCAGGTGCAGATGAGAGAAGGGGATGAGGCACAGACATGGCCAGGAGGAAGTGGTTAAAGGTCAGCTAGTAGCTGTAGACTATTGTGCCATAAGGGAAAGGAACAGATAAGTCATGGCTGGTGAAGGAGTTCTGGTCATTTTTAGAAATGGCTGTCCTCGGTTGGCATCATCACAGCAGTCATGGGAGAAGGCAAGGTGCAGGTGGTTCCCCTGGAAACCTTTGGAGAGAGGGCCAGGCCAAGAGAGCCACACCTCCAAGCCCTGCATCTATGCTCTGCTACTTGGTCTCCTTTCTTTTAGTCTCTCCCTTCTCCAGGCTATCCTCCACACAGCTGTCAAATTGATTTTCTTGCAGCACAGTCTAAGCAGGTCACTCCTTTTCTCAGTAATCTCTGTTGGCTCTCTACTACCTCTGCAACTAAATATAAAATCCTCTGTTTAGCATAGAAAGCCCTTTGCCACCTGACCCCAACCAATCTCTCCTAAGATCTAGGGAGTACTCCTCTTTGTGCATTTTCTAGTCCTCTCAAATTTGTCTTCTTGCTGTTCGTCACACACGCCCACTGTCTCCAATCCAGTACCCCAGGAAGGCAAGTGCTTTGGCCAAGTCCACAAAGCCAGTTAAAGGTAGAATTATGTACTAAAACCTAGATCTTGTGACTCTGGGTAAGTCTCTTTACACTCAGCACAATTGACAATGACTTCAGTTCTTATTGTTTTTCTACAGAAGTTGCACCCTCTAATGGCAGAAGGCTATTGCGAGGAGGATCCAAACAACATGAGTGAGAAGACAAGCCAAGGTGAGCAGACACTTAGGCCTCCCCTGGGTTGGATTGGGAGATGATTGAGATTAGATAAGGTCCTTATATATATTTGCAACTAGGATTTTTGGCCCTTTTCTAAGTAGGTCAAAGAAGCCCTGAGAAGCATTTTCCATTTGCCTGACCTTCACTCAGTTTCTCTTCTTTTTTATTTTTCTTTCTTTCATATTCTCTCATTCTTTCTTTAGTCTATTCTCTTTTCCCCTCCCTCCCTCCTACATATTTAAATATGTCCCTCATTGTCACAACAACAATAGGGGAAGAGGAGAGTAAGAGTCTTTTTACTTCCTCCATCACTCTAATGGACTCTACTGGACACAGTTGACCATAGCCAGGGCATCTGGGAGTTGCCATTCTGTGTCTAATCTATCATTCTGATAAGATGTTGTGCTTGTGTAGTGTGAAATGGGGAGAAGAAATGAGAAGGTGATTGATACAATGACTAATACATCATTTGTGGGAAAATGTTCCCTGTTGTTTGAGGGCATAGCTATAAATATACTAGGTCATCTGCTGACATTCAGGGGGCACCCTTATTTCTTGTGTATAACCCCATGCCTCAGTCTTCCACTAGTGTCCACCATTGAGGGGAAAGAAGAACAGTGGAAATGTCAACAGTGTTAGGTTGAGGGCCAACAGAAGATGGGAGAGGAGGACAATGGGATCAACTACCCCCTCTACCTAATTTGAATGTCCAGTGTGGTACCATATTTCAACTTCCATCTATCATGTTAGCTGTTTTTGTTCCAGGGGGGAAATTCCTCAACGTATTTGTTCTTGGGCTTATTAATTTAATTGCCATAACATTGAGAGGTCTACCAATAAAGATTGCTACTATGTGCAAAGTTTTAAACTTACTGTCAACTGTAGACAGCTCTTCATTCCTGGCTGGAGCTATCCTTAAAGCACTGCTGCTCACAGGCCCTAAGACTCTCTTTTCTCTTTTGTCCATTTTCCCTCTTGGCTTTTGGCAACTAATCAAACACTCATTAATACTTGGTCATTGAACCAAAGCACAGCATTTGACTTTTTAAGGTTTTCGTTATGGTTACTCAGGTATGCTTTAGATATGGCTTCTAAATGAAAGCCCTTATTTTTCATTCATTCATGCAATTATTCATGCATACACACATAATAGCTAACATTTATATAAGGGATTAGGGTTTGCAAAGCACTTTCATAGGTTTTTGCAATTGGTCTTTACCTATGTGTTAGTTAATTTTATTATTTCCATATGACTGAAGAAACTGAGGCAGAAAGAGGATTGATGATTTGTCTAGGACCACATAGGTAGTAAGTATCTGAGGAAAGATTCAAATTCATGTCCTATTGACTCCAGGTCTAGAATCCTATCATGTCACTTAGTTACCTCTCTATATAAACTATTTCTGGGTATAGATCTGTTTTAATTAACAAAGGATTCACTGTATGTACAAAACTGTACCTTTTATATGTAACTAAATCATGACAGAGACAAAGAGGTGAAAAGTTCACCATTGGCTTAAGTCCTTAGGGAAGATTTAAAGAAAAGGCTAATCCCTGAAAGAGGTCTAGGTTCTAGAAAAGTAAAAAACAATCTGACATTCCTTATGTGGAGAATGCAGCGAACAAAGTCTTGGCAATGAGAATGCTGGCGATGAGTCTTAGAAACAGTGAAGAGACTCGCCTGATTGTCATTAGAGAGGACAATCTATGAAGAACTGGGTTTCAAGATTAGAAAAGTAGACTGGAGCTGGATTATGGAGAACCTAGAATGTCAGGCTAAAGTATCAAGTGAGTATTTATACCATGTAATAAAGTGTCATAAAAAGCCACTGGAAGTTTTAGAAGATGGAAGTGTCATGATGAATATGGTATTTTATTCTATTTTATTCCTTAATAGTATTTTCTCTCCATTTTGTGTGAAGAACCTTTTTAACATTCATTTTTATCAGATTTCAAGTTAATAATTTTACACCATCCCTCTTCCCCTCCCCTATTCTTAACATGGTATGCAGTTTGATATACTTTATAAATATGGTATTATGTAAAGCACATTTGAATATCATCACAGTTGTGAAAAAAGAAACATTTAAAAAAAACATGAGAAAGAATGAAATGTGAAAAAATGATTTGGATTGCATTCAAAGTCCACCAATTCTTTCTGTGGATATAGATAGCATTTTCCTTGGTGAGTCCTTTGTACTTATCTTGGACCATCGTGTTGCTGAGCAGATCTGAGTCATTCATAGCTGATCATCACACAATATTGCTGATACAATGATTTCCTGGTTCTGCTCATTTCACTTTGCCTCAGTTCTTACAAGTCTTTGCAGGATTTTCTGAAATTTGCCTGTTCATCATTTCTTATTGCATAATAGAATTCCATTACACTCATATAACCACAACTTGCTCAACCATTCCCCAATTGATGGATATCCCCTCAGTTTCCAATATTTTGCCTCCACAAATAGGGCTTCGATAAATATTTTTGTACATAAGTCCTTTTCTCTTTTTTATGATCTCCTTGGGATATAGAGCTAGCAGTATATTTCTGGATCAAATGGTGTGCCTAGTTTGGTTGCCCTTTGGGTGTAGTTCCAAATCGCTCTCTGAAATGGTTAGATAAGTTCACAACTCCACCAACAGTGCATCAGTGTCCCAACTGTACCACATCCTCTCCAACATTTATCATTTTCCTTTTTTGTCATATTATCCAATCTGATAGGTATGAGGTGGTACCTCAGATCTGTTTTAATTTCTATTTCTGTAACCAAAACTGATTTAAAGTGGGGTTTCTTAAATTGTCGGTTGTGAGCCCATGTGGGGTCACATTACTGCATGTGGGAGTTGTGAAAAATTTGGCAATAATAAAAGGTTTCTGAATATGCAAAGATCAAAAATGAATTCAAAATCAAATGTGTAATGAATTCAAGGTGCTTCTGGCAGTACTTGCCCATGTTGCATGATGCAACTTCATTGCAGCCTTGGTTCTGAACACACAACCTGCACATTTTGTACTATGTATACTGTCATGTCATACAACACCACGAATGCTACCAGAAACACCTTGGCTCAGTTTCAAGATTTGAATGTTATTTGTATGAATTGCAGTGCTTTTACTGTACACACAAATTGTTAAATATATCCTGGCTTTGAATTAGGACAGGATTTCCAGCAATTTCTGAAATGACCCTAAGCATAATTCTGCTATTTTGTTTATGTGAAGAGGCATTCTCAGCATTGATGATAACAAAATCAAATTATTGGTCAACTCTGAAAAATGTTGAAGATGCTCTATGTCTTATAGTATTAAATATTCTGCTGATTTAATTCTTTATGTAAAAATAAACAAGCCTATGCATCACAGTGTGCAAATTCAACTTAATCTTTAATAAATGGTAAAATTATCTGCATATCAAATGAATTGTTTTAAAATAAATTTCTTTAAAATTTATTCTCAGTAAATGTTTGATTTGTATACCTATGTTATATATCTACATACCCACAGTCCTGTAAAAATGTCTCAGGCAAAAAGCAGACATGAGTGGAAAGTTTAAGAAGTTTGGACCTAATTCAATTTCCTCTTTTACATGTGAGGAAACCAGTGCTCCCATAGGAGAAATGACTTCCTCAACCTCACACATGCAATAGGTCTTCTGATTCTGACTCCATGATTTTTTCCATGGCACCACTCTGCCTCTGTGGATTGAGAGATATTAGACACCATTTGTGGGAATGTTTTGACAATCCAAGTCTGAAGTAGGGCAATAAAAATGGGAATAAAAAATATAAGGACAGAAGAGAGAAACATGTCTTTTCATTGACAACATGGTATGTGAATTATTTATCTTTATATCTCTCTCCAGGATCAGAGCAGTGTCTATCACATAGCAGTCACTCAATAAATGTTTTGTTAAATTGAATTTAAGATGAAAAGGTTTGGGGCAACTAGGTGGCACGTGAATAGAGCACCAGCCCTGGAGTCAAGAGGATCTGAGTTCAAATCCATCCTCAGACTCTTGACACAAAAACTAGCCATGTGACCTTGGGCAAGTCACTTAATCTCAATTGCCCTCCAAAAAGCAATAAAAAACTTTTAAAAATTTTTAATTGAATAAAACACCGGACCTAGAGTCAGGAGGACCTGAGTTCAAATGCGGCCTCAGACACTTGACACACTAGCCAAGTGACTTTGGGCAAGTCACGATCCCAATTGCCCTCCAAAAAGGCAAAAAAAAAATTTTTTTTAATGAAAAGGTTTTTGAAGATAAATAAGGTTAGTTCTAGAAATATTAGGGGGATACAGGATGGGCAGGTCAACCAGAGAGTCAATACTAGGTGCTAACCATCAGTAAGGTGAACCTCTTTCTGACCCAGAGAATTACATGATTCTGAAGGACATAATGCCAGAGTACATTTGACTCTGAAGCTTAAGAGCAGACACATGGCTGTCCTGGGTGGAAAGAGGGACTGAAAGGATAGCAGATTAGGGTAGAGTTTAACCCTTTCACTCTCATTACCCACATCTCAGGTTATGGACACCAAGACCCAAGCAAAAAGCAACTGAGACTTGTCCTGGTGGGCAGAACAGGAGCTGGGAAAAGTGCCACAGGGAACAGCATCCTTGGAAAACGAGTATTTAAGGCAAGTCTAGCAGCAAAATCAGTGACTAAGGAGTGTGCGAAAACAAGCAGATTGTGGAATGAGAGAGAAATTGTAGTGGTGGATACTCCTGGGATTTTTGACACTCATGTGTCTGATGTGGATACATCAAAGGAGATCAGCCGCTGCCTCATCATGTCCTCCCCTGGGCCTCATGCCATCATCCTGGTGGTCCCACTCAGTCGTTATACCAAGGAGGAGCAAGAAGCAGTAAAGAAGATCCTGGGGATTTTTGGTTCCAAAGCCAAGAAATACATGATCCTTTTATTGACCAGGAAGGATGATTTGGAAGATACTGATGTGAATAAATACTTACATGACAAAAGGAATGAAGCTTTGGAAGACCTGATTGGCCATTTTGGTAGAAGATACTGCACATTCAACAACAGGGCAACTGGAAATGAGCAGGAGGCCCAGCTAAGAGAGCTTCTGACTTTGGTGGAACAAGTAATACAGGAGAATGGAGGCTCTTGCTACACAAACCGGATGTATCAAAAGGCAGAAATGAAAATTCAGGAAGAAACTGAAGCATTGCAAAGATCCTACATGCAAGAGCTGGAAAGACAGAAAAGTAAAATAAGACAGGAGTATGAAAAGGAAATCAGAAACTTAAAGGATGAACTGGAGCAAAAAGAAAGAGAAAAAAATATGTATAAGGAACTTGCAGAACAAGAAGCTTTCTATGAAAATAAGCAAAGAGATGCCAGAAATGAGGTTATGAACCTTAATGGGTTCTTTGAAAATTTCCTGACATTCTTGGGAATAGTTTCTGAGATTATTAAAATTATATTTAAGGATTAAGTAATTTGGTAAAACTATTTTATGTTTTCTGTTGCTTTTCCAATTTCTTACTTCTCTGTTGGTTATTGATGAATACTCAGGCATCACATCTATCCTACCACTCATGTCTCCAAGAAAAACGACGGTTGCAAACCTTTGGTCATATGGCCAACAATAATATTTTTTTCAGTCTGAAAATAAAAGAACGATTTTCTCCTGTGAAAATCCAGAAAAGGAAATTATAACTTATTCTGAAATGGAAATTTTCCCTCCAAGATTCAGAGGAGGAAAAAAGGAACAATAGTATGTAACATACAATAGGGTTTCAATTTTTCTCCATTCTCTCCTCCCTAGAAAGGAAATGTATTCACTGTGTGATGATTCTCACTCACATTCCAATTGTTGTCATCGTCAAGGAACATATAATAGCTAATAGCTAGTATTTTTGAAAGAATTTAGGATTTGTAGAACACTATGTATAATGTTTACTTATAAACATATAGACATATACAAATCAGGTTTTGTAATAATAACTTCACATATATATACATATATATGTTATATATCCTCATAATAACCTAATAAGAGAGATACTATTATTATCCACATTTTATCAATAAGGAAATTAAATCTCAGAATCTAAGTGACTCTCTCATGATAGCAGAGTTAGTAAGTGCCTGAGGCAGGATTTGAATTCAAGATGTCCTTTCTCTAAATCTGACATTCTACCCACTACAGTACCCACTTGCTAGTTTCACACCGGCCATTGTGTCCTTGATATTCATCTTAACCAAATAGTATTTGTAGAAGGAAGAGATAAAATCCCATTATATTGATGGTTCTTAAACCTAAACTGGAACTGACCATAGGTTTTTCTGCTTCATAATGATCCATCCTCTCATTTGCTGCTCTTTAAATTGTCAGAATTCTATATCATTGACTGTCCTGTTCTACACATTGTGATAACAGTTCATTTATGTAGCTCTTTAAGATTTACAAAAACTTTCCTCACAGCAAATCTCTGAAATAATATTGCATGCATTATTCTTATTTTACAGGTGAGAAAATTGCAACTCAGAAAAAAATTGTTTTTTCCCATTGCATAAAAGTTGTTAGTGTCAGGGTTCGAATATAAGCCTGGGTTTTTTCTGATTTCAAGTCCAGTGCCCTTTTTGCTATACCACATCACCTCTTTCATTAAATAATTTTTTACCAAACATCTCAGAATTCAACCTCTCCTGTGACAATCATACTCAGAATATAATTATGGGGCAAGTGGAATGTTAAGTCCCTATAAATTTGTAGGTAGTGAAAGACTCTGACCCAACAAATGAGACAATATGTTTTAATGTGTTCATTTCACTCTGCTAGTTTAATTGCATGATTTTAATAAAATTTGCTATTTCTGATTTTTCAGGCTTTATTTCTGTTCTTTATTGATATGGGGAGAGAAGAGGGAAACAAAAGCACCATAATAGGAAAATGAAGACAGCATTTTTGTTTTTGGGTTTTGTTAAAAAAAAAAAAAAGTGGTGTTTGTGTGGTTGTGTGTGAATTGGTTTCTACCCTGTTGTAGGGACCTTTTTAATGAAGTTCTACACAATTTTTTCTCAGACCTTTGAACTCATTCTCAACTGATCACCCCACATCCCAAGTACTCTACTCTCTCAAATCAGGATAACCCAACTTCCTTGCCAAATGAGTAGCTGGATATGTGTGGAGTGTGGTGAAAGGTGTCACCTTTGCGTTTCCCCAGCTTGCTCCACACATAGACACTCCTTTCTTGTCCTTAGATCACAAGATACACAGAATGTGTATCGTAACAGATGACCTTGTTTGTAGAATGATCACTATCACTTTCACAAAATCACCCAAGTTGGGTCTTTGCCTCCCAGAAGAGCTTTGTTTGTCTGCAAACAAAAATCCCTGTAGGCTACATCTTCCTGGTAGAGAGAGAAAGAGAGAGACACAGACAGAGCGAGGGAGAGAGAGAGGGGGAGAGAGAGAGAGAGAGAGAGAGAGAGAGAGAGAGAGAGAGAGAGAGAGAGAGAGAGAGAAACTTTACGATCAGAGGATCAGAGAAAATGTTCTGAAATTTTTTCTTTTCTTTTTTTTTTTTTTAAAGCAATTGGGGTTAAGTAACTTGCTCAAGGTTACACGGCTAGTCATTATTTATGCGTGGGTGCTCATTTTCTGAGGCTGGATTTGATCTCAGGTCATCCCAACTCCGAGGCTGGCGCTCTTACTCACTGCGCCACCTAGCCGCCCCTTTTTAGGGCAATTGGGGTTAAATAACTTGCCCAAGGTCACACGGCTAGGTTTTTTGTTTGTTTGTTTGTTTGTGTGGATTAAGTGTCAGAGGTCCTTCTGACTCCAGGGCTGGCGCTCTATTCACTGCGCCACCTAGCCGCCACTCTGCAATTTTTTCTTAAATCCCTGAAGTCACTTACAGTTCTCAACTGACCTCCATGGGACATTTCCAACTTCTACTGATAAGACGTTTTAGGGATCTGATAATGTAGTACCCCTTACAACTCCTAAAAATGTCTTGGACAAAGTACTTGGTGTTACAGTATGCACTTAGAACATGCTTCCCAGGTTATAACTATAGATGATTATTTCTTTGTGTTAGCTACATACAACCCTTGGCTCAATATAGCCATGATCTGTGCACCTACCAGCTATAACTTGCTTCAGGCCTGGAAATGAGGTCCCTTAACACACATCAACCCTTTAGGGCTATTCCTAGATGCTAAGAGGATAAGTAACAGCCTTGTGTTAAGACAGTCTGCCAGTTCCAGGTGGGTATTGGCAGAGTAGCTCCAGAATCTATATTACCATATTGTCTGAGATAAACTTTGACTTTGTGGGGACCAGCTAAAGAGATTCTCTAACCATTACTTTTATTATTGTATAACAATTGCATAAATCCGTTTTCTAGAGTGTTTTCTTACATAAAACAATTTCTTTGTCATAACTTTTGCTTGTTTGAATGTTTATTATGAGCATCTATTATATGATTGTACCAACTATAAGTATCACTGCTAATATAAGCAGAATGAATTTAAATACCTAAAATACTAATGGCTAGAAGTTCACCAAAAGCATGCTATGATAGCTCACAAATGCTTACATTTTTCTTTGGACCTTGTAAAAGAACCTAGAATACTTTCCTTATTATGACTTGAGTCCAGACCAAGAGTGGGAAATCTATGGCCTCAAGGCCACATGTGGTCTTCTAGGTCCTCAAGTACAACCCTTTGACTAAGTCTAAGTTTTACACAACAAATCCTTTTATTAATGGGATTTGTTCTGTGAGGTCTGGATTCAGTCAAAGTGCTGCACTTGAAGACCTAGAAGGCACATGTGACCTTGAGGCCTCAGGTCCCCCAACCCTGACTATTTGTGTTAGTTTTTGGTAGACTGCAGGTCTATGGGATAAGGTTTTCCAGCTAACCTAGAAAGCCTTAATTCTAAGTGTTCATTTCCTTTTTAGGATAACCACACTTCTTTGAGGGATTTGTCAAGTTTGTTTTTTTAAGATAACTTGTTTGTACTAGAGAGGCATGAATTAGAAATTGCATTTGGATTATGCAACATCAGGGATACACTGTGAGAAATATTGCTATTTGGACTTGCAGAAAATTAGCTTAGACCTACAAGAGGACAGCCTATGGTATATGATTGTTAGCTGGGAATGGGAGAGGTATGAGTTAACCCCCCAAGTTCCAAAATATGAAGCAGTACTCTTACAAGCAAGGAAGTTATGGTCCAGACCTGGGGAAATTGGGGTTAACATTCTTCCCATGGCCATTGATCTGGGGTTCAGCTGTGGGCCCTTTGGACAAAAGGAGTATAAAAGTGGTTTTTGAGAAAGGACCCACATGTACAAAAATATTTATAACAGCTCTTTTTGTGGTGGCCAAGAACTAAAAATTAAGGGAATGTCCATCAGTTGGGGAATGGTTGAACAAGTTGTGGTATAGGAATGGAATGGAATACAATTGTGCTATAAGAAATGATGAGCAAGTGGATTTCAGAAAAACTTGGAAAGACTTATATTAACTGATGCTGAGTAAAGTGAGCAGAAGCGGGTACACAGTAATAGCCACATTGTGCAATGACTGACTTTTATAGAGTTAGCTCTTCTTAGCAATGCAAGGACCTAAAACAACTCCAAAAGACTCATGATGGAAAATGCCATCCACATCCAGACAAAGAAATATGGAATCTGAATGCAGATTGATGCATAGCAAATAGCTCTTTTGTTTTTTCTTTCTTATGGTTGCTCCCATACATTGTAATTTTTTATACAACATGACTAATGTGAAAACATGGTTTAATAAGAATATATAGGTAGAGCTTATATCAAATTGCATGCCATCTTGGAGAGGGGGGAAGGGAGGGAAGCAGAGAAAATTTAAAACTTATGGAAGTGAATGTTGAAAAATAAGAATAAATAAATTAATTTGTTTTTAAAAAGTGATTTTTGAGATTTTGGTAGGGAGCTCTTGAGACCCACCCCCATGAAACGTCCTTGCTAATTGTTTTTTTTTTAACCTTTCCAGAGGTTTAGGTTTTCATTTGTTTTTATTCTACGAACTACATTATTTTTAAATTGTCTTGAGAATTGTTTCTACCTGAGGTTACTGGAATGATTTTTGCTGAAACACTTTGTTTACACTCCTGGCTCTGAGTGGTTCATTTTACCAGATGCAAGATAGCAGTCCCCACATATAGATAATTTGGGCATACTAGATACAGAAAAGGGACACCTAGGAATTTTGTCAAGACCTCAGTTATATGCTTTTATTCACTGAAGGCATCATAAAAGTGTTTTCTATTGAGGTATTTGGCTTCTTACCTGGAGAAATTGACTTTATTATTCTAGTCCATTGAGGTCATTCTATCATACATACATACATACATACATACATACATACATACATATGTACATATGTACATATATGTATGTACACACATACATATATATGTAATTATTTTGCTTCCTGTAATAACTATTCCTCCCAACTTTGGGTCACCAAAAA
Organism: Gymnobelideus leadbeateri; assembly: GCA_011680675.1. Taxonomy (NCBI): domain Eukaryota; kingdom Metazoa; phylum Chordata; class Mammalia; order Diprotodontia; family Petauridae; genus Gymnobelideus; species Gymnobelideus leadbeateri. The sequence continues at coordinate 81,356 of WOXC01008548.1, forward strand.
ATTTGCTAAACTTCAGATAGACAGATACATTCTTCAAAGTGATTGACACCAATAATAAACAGCACAAGTCCAAAGATAGATTCCCAAGGGCACAGCAATATATAGCTACCTTTAGGTTGAAACTGATCCATTAATGGCTACTTTTTGACTCCAGTTATATAACAACTTTAAAAACCATCTATCATCAAAATCTATCATCATATAGCTCACATATTTCTATCTTATCTATTTTGACTACATGAATTATTTTGCCAGAAGCTTTGGTGAAATCTAGTCATGGTGTGCTTAGGGGATTACTCTGATATTTCTATCAAAAGAGCATTATGATTAGTCTGGTATGACCTGTACTTAATAATGCCATGCTGACTCCTCTCTTTTAGATACTTTGAAAATCAGTCCCCCAATTCCCTCAAAATTGTTGCCACCAGCATAGGCATCTTCTCTTTGTATATTTGGTCCAGCCCAGCTCTTCTCATTTTTGTTCCTTCTGGTGCCATTTCTATATTCTCAGTAGGCACTATGATGCCATGGGCAGTTAAGTGGTAGAAGGGAGAAAGTTCCATGTCTGAAGTTAGGAAGACTCATCTTCCTGAGTTTAAATCTGGCCTCAGACACCTATTAATCATGTCACCCTGAGCAAGTCATTTACCCCCATTTGCCTCTGTTCCTCACTTCTAAAATGAGCAGGAGAAGGAAATGGGAAACCATTCCAGCTTTTTTTGTCAAGCAAACTCCAAATGGGGTCATGAAAAGTCGAGCATGACTGAAATGACTGAATAACAAAGTATGATTTCAGAATCCACGTATGGTTACTATGCAACAATTAATGCTAAAAGAGTTTATTATAAAGCATTTTTATAGATATTTTACTTTTTTCCCCCTGTTTGTTGTCTTCTTTCTAGTTATATCCCTAAATGCCATTTGGATGACTTTACTCAATGGGGCCTCTCACCAAGCTTGTTTTTCTCTTCATTTCTTTTCTAGTTTTTCCTCTTGTGTTCTCATTTCTTTTCCAATTATTTCCTTTAATAGTCTCATTTTATTCATAAAATCATTTTCACCTCTTTTTAGAAAAAAATCTCTTTCTTTTACTCATCTACAAATTGTGTTTTTCTTTGAGGCTTTTCTTGTAAATGTTTTGGAGTCCTTCTTGTATTCTAAATTTGTGTCGAGCATATTTGTCATCCTAATATCTTTGTTGTTGTTTTAATAGCTTTTTTGTTGTCTTCTAACCTCACTTCATACTATTTGTTAGGTCTAGTTGCTGACTCTTTATTTCAAATCATGTATCCATTTTGAGATTCATCTTGGTATAGACTGAAAGATATGGGTTAAGACTAGTTTCTGCCAGACTACTTTTCAGTTTTCCCAATAGTTTGGAATCATTGGATTTATCAGATCCTAGGTTAGGGTTCTCATTTGTTTCTGTATCTTGGGTACCTAATTCATTTCATCAATCATCCTCTCTATTTGTTATACAATACCAAATTATTTTGATGATTAGAGCTTTGTAGTATATTTGATATCTTGAGCTGTCTGGAGCCCTTCCCATTTTTTTTCCGTTGGTTCTCTTGATATCCTTAATCTTTTGTTTCTTTCAATGAATTTTGTTATTAATTTTTCTAGCTGTGTGAAATCCATTCATTCTTTGCTTAGAGGATTACTCTGATATTTTAGTCAAAAGAGCATTATGATTCATCTGTTCTTAATAATACCATGCTGACTCCCCTCTTTCAGATGACTTGAAAATTAATCCCCCAAAATTGTTGTAATCACCTTTTGCCTACTCCAGCTACTTTTCTCATAATTGTTTTCTCTGGTGCCATTTCTATGTTCTCAGCAGGCACTATGATGTCAGAATCCATGTGTAGTGTTTCTACTATAATAAAGGACAAAAGATTTTATTATAAAACATTTTAATAGATATTTTCCATTTTTTTGGTCAGTTTGCTATCTTCTTTCCAGTTACATGCCTAAATACCATTGGGATGACTTTGCTTAGTTAGGCCTCTCACCAAGATTGTTTTTCTCTTCACTGCTTCTTGCTATTTTATGAGGCAATAGTACTCACAATCTTTCACTCTCCTCTGTAATATTTGTAAAATGACTTTATACTCCAATTTGTCGTTTCCTTTGACTTTCATATCTCATTGTTTAGCAAAGGGGATTGAGTTTATGTTGACTGGAATTGTTTCTGGGTTGTTTGGTTTTCCCAATGTCACAACTGATTTTTGTTATTTAAAATTCCTTAGGAAAATAGTAGTAGCCAGTTTCAAGGTTTATTCTCTTATTCATATTATTATATTTTTATTTTTCTTTGTCTCTTACCTCTTCTTTATAAAAAAAGGTGGTAAGAGAGCATGCTCAGCACCAGTGTTCTAGGTTTGATGGAATCTATGCTGGAACCTCTGTCCCTCTTCTATTTCTTTCTTCCAGACCTTAATCCCAGGTTTTCATTCTTTATTTCCTTTTACACACTTCTTCATTATCCACCCTCCATGATTAAGGCTTGTTTTGATTAGGACTAGTCCCTCCCTTAGTTTGCCTTCCCTCTTATTCCCCTACCTCCCTTTTCTGCTTTCTATCCTGTTGCTAAATTTAGTGAAATGTATTTCTACATTTTTAATACATGTGTCATTTTCCTTCCTCTGAGAAATTTAAAATAAGGTCAACTTCAACTATCACCCACTCTCCCCACTCTTTCCTTCTTCTATACAAAACTATACAAAGGATTTTTCTTGTGCACCCTAATTACATAAGATGATTTCCCGCCCCCCACTCCAGTGTATTCTTTCTCACCTCTTTTCCTCCACTTCTTTTAAGATCATCATATAACAAAACCAGTCCCTTGTGGGTAGTGTCACTGGTTCCCAACTCCTTTCAGTAGTGACTTTCTCTTTAGTAATACCCTTAGGTCTATGCCTTAAGGGTATGGATTTCTTTAATTTGTGCTGGAATAGCAAGGGGCTAGAAAATGCCTGAAGCAATTGTCTTTAGCAGAATTTGCTCCAGCCCCACCTTCAACAAGCACTGCTATAAAACTCAGTTATTCCTTGATTACTTTTGAAGATCTTTCTCTATTTGCAAAATCATAGAATATTTTTTCAGCTCCCTCTCTCTCTTTCTCTCCTTTATTCACTGTACAACCTAGAGGTCTCAAACAAGGACACATAAAAAGATATTAAATATTTAGAATAACTGGTTGGTGTTTAAAAAAAAAGTACCTTTACAGCAAGAGGCAAAACAGCAATAATCTCTTGATGAAAAAGAATTGGTAAAGCAGATTCAAAGGTAAAGAGCAAAATAGAAAAAAGAGAGTGATAGATGGACAGAGCCAGGGTTGGTGGGGAGGGGGTAGAAGAAAAGGGGGTAAGGAAGAGAGACTGAGCATGGAAGTTTAGGACCCAGTGGGTTCTGTCTTTTTAGTTCAACTGATGCAATAGCCTGTAACTCCATCTTACATTCAGGGCTGATTAGAGTCTATCATAGTCATAGCATCTTCCTCTCCTCACTCACTATAGCACCAAAGTTGAAGCCAATTGCAAGCTGTGGCTTAAGGCAAACAACTCTTGCCCCCACTGTCATGGATGCAGTATCTACCCCTACTTCATCCACATGCTTCTCCAGTGTAGTAACCCCAAACCTTCTCAAGCCAATGCTGCTGTAACTTCTCATTTCTGACCTTCAGAATACTTGCTCATTTCTTGCCTCTCATGAAGCTTCTGGTTTCCCCTTCATTTTAGATGAGGATAAAGGTGAAGGAGCCTGCTTCAGACACAGCCACAACCCACAGGGGTTCAAATAGAAAGATACTAAATAACATGTCTACCAGCAAACGCCGATTGCTAATGTCTAATATATAAATATTATAAATCATCCTCTGACCACTTATCCCTCATTCTTTTTCTTCCTTACCCAATCCCTTCTCATTCTCAACAACTCTCCTCTGTTTGAAAGGCTCTCTCTGGAGCTACTAAAAATCATAAGACCATTATAGTTTCCCTTGATGACTTCACCTGAATCTTGGGGTAAGTGTAGAAATGAGAGAAATCCTGTTGAGATTTTACACTAATGTAGGAGATGGCCAAATCATAGAAAGGACTATTTATTATTCTAAGATATATTTGGGGGGCAATATTATCAGTCAATAATTCATCATCATAAAAAAGCTTTGTTTTTTCTTTTATAATTTCTTCAACAGATGATGTGATTGTTATTCTTGTGGGGAAAAGTGGAGTTGGGAAGAGTGCAACAGGAAACAGTATCCTCCAGAAAAATGTATTTCCTTCCAAACTGTCAGCACAACCTGTAACTGAGACAGTACAGAAAGGCACCAGGAAATGGAATGAAAAGACACTGCTTGTTGTGGATACTCCTCTCATCTCAGACTTGACAAACGAGTGGGAAAAATGCCACTATGTTCTAATCATGGTGATTCAATTGGGCCGGTACACAGAAGAGGATAGGGAAGTCTACAGATATGTGAAAAAGATTTTTAATAAGCCCTATAAAAAAATGATTTTACTTTTTACAAGGAAAGAAGATTTAGAAGGTAGAAGTCTGAGTGATTATGTGAAAAATCCAGGCAATAAGCATCTTAAGAAGCTCATTAAAAAACACAAGATTCCATATGTTGCTTTCAATAACAAAACTGCTGAAGAGAAAGAGAAGCAAAGTCAATTGGAAGAACTGATGAAAAAAATTATGGATCCATGTAAAATACATGTTAAATAGGATCCCTAAACACAGTGAAATCAGCAATTTCTGCTTTTTGCATTTCTACACCCTCTTTTCAGTCCCCTTCTCCTCCTATCCATGCTCCAAGTACCTTACTGACAGCCCCTTGACAGTCCAGGGCTCCTCACTATGGTCCCTCTCCAGGAAAGAGAGCCTTTGTGTGGCACAGAGAGTTCTTGAAGACACCAAGGACATCAAGACCTATAGTCCAGAGCTATGAGTTCCCCTGCACATGAATTCCCCTATTTATGTGCCTCCCTGCTCTGTTTCTCTAAACCTGTCCTCAGCCTATGCTACAGACATTGCATGCTTCAGTGTAAGGGCATGACTCAAATTCTTATATGGACCTAGATGTTCTGACCATCCCTGATTATGCCTTTGATTGAGTAACTAGTGTTTGATTATTCCTGTTTCTTCTTTCTCATGAATAACTGCTATGATTATTCCTAGGTCTACTTTATTTTTTTTTAGTAGATATATGTGCAACAATGCATGGTGTTATGGTTACTGGTTTCATTCAAATGGAAGAAAGGAAAGAAGGAAGAGAGGAAAGGACAAATTAGCAAAAGAATGAAGGAAGGAAACAACCATTTATTAAACATTTACTATGTGCCAGGCACTCACAAGCTAAAAAGAAAACACTTCCTCCGCTCGAGAAGATTACATTCTAATACAGGAAGACAACACCCCTAAAGAAACTAAAGAGAGAGGAGAAAAAGGTACTTTGCCTGCCACAATTAGGTCTGGGAGGGGAATGAAGGCTGGCCAGGGCTCTCCCCAGAAAATGGAAGGCTACAGGAGGAATTCATCAATGGGACAAAGGGGTCATGAATATTCGAAGTTGAGATGACTGAGGAATCATTGGAAGTTTTATGGCACAGAGATTCCAAGCACCAAGGGAAATCCTACATCAGGAAAACATATTTTGGAAATCTGAGAGCCAGGAACAAGGTTGGGAGGGGACTGAAGAACAACTTGGACCCATCCACAAAATATGGGATTCAGGAAGTGAGGGAAGCCAGGAGGCAGAGATGAGAAGGGACAACATTCCAGGAATAGGGGACAATAAGTGAAAATGCCCAGAGTAGGAAAATAAACAGACTCCAGGTCTCTTAAAAGGGATTAGGCTCTGATTGCCTGAAGGTCTTGTATGCTAATTTTCTCCCCTCCTCCAATGTTTTTTGGCACCCTTAAACAGATTATCAGGTCTAGGCCCTCAGTCAATGGCTCTAGACTCAACTGATGGCATTTGTTCAATTATAGGGTTGGGTCCCCTGCACCTCAGTTCCATTTAGTTAATAATAGATTAATTTTAACAAAGGAATACTTATATCAAAGGCATATTCACATACATTACTCCATAATACATGAATCTTAATCTCTCCTTCCCTTACAGGCACTTGGAAGAGTGAGACACCCTCTTTTCCGTTTTCAGAGGATTGCACTTCTTTGTTCTTCCAAATTTTTAAAATCCCTAATCTTTTCTCCAATTAGAAATCAGATTATATAATGTTGTATCCTGGTTAATTGGTTCCTTTTAATTAATTAGTCTTATTTGATTGTTTTTAATGTATGTAGTCTGCCTCCCTCTGTATTTTGGGTCTAGGTCTAAGTTGAAGATGTCTGGTCCTGGTCTACTGAGAATGCATTACTTAATAATAGTTGCAATAATTGCTTAATAAATCAATATGCTCAAAAGTTCAAACCTTGGCTTCCTTATTTCATCTTTCACCCACCACAGAGGGTCCAAGACAATCTCTGTTGGTTTAAGAACCCAGAACAGAGTTTACAGGGCATTTAATAGGCATAAGTGAGGGCCATCAGAATATGGAACATAAACAATAAATGCAAAACATGTCTCAATTTGAAGAACATGATATTGATTCACATGGACATTTAAACATTCTGATTAGTTAGGGCAGCTTTGAGTCTTTCCATTGAAGTCTATCTCACATAATTATCTTTGATAAAAACAAGGAATTTGCAATAGCGACAGGTGGCAAGGATCTTAGAAATAAGGAGTTAAGGGTGACAGAGGCTTTTAATAGAAATGAGGACCTTGGTCTTATAGCTGAGCTGCAGAAGCTCAGCTATGCAAAAAAGCAGAAATTGGTTAGCAGGGCAGCTTAGCTGAAAACCAAAACCAAAACCAAAAAAACTCTGCCCTGTTAGCTTTACACAGAATTTCATATATACTTCTTAATCCACTATGGATTAATAAGAATCAAACTATAAATGTAATTAAAGAGTGTGACTAAACACAAGTGATTGATCAGTAATTGACTAATTTTCCACATCACTACCTGGAAAAAAAGCAGTATTTTACTTTAGTCTCTAGGTATCTTTAGAAAACCAAGTATACACATAGCAAGAAACACTACTTACAGTGCAAATTATTGCCATTGTTGCTGTTGTGGTGGCAGTTACCTGTAGGTTGAATTATTATCTTATAGATCATACTAGATGTCCTATTGATGTCTGTAATGCAGGAGCTCTGCTCCTGGTGAGTTCACATTAGATTTAGCTAAACCAAAGAAGGACAAGGGATCAATAGACAGGAAATTCACACCAGTTGATTTCTCCTCTGTGGCAGCTGGTGAAAGAGTTGAGGAAAGACACCCACAACACTTAACCAGTGCCCACCTGATTTATAGGGAAATTAAAAAAAACATTTTGCCAAGAAGTAGCTCACAAGTTTATATTAGCTTTAGCAATAAAATGAAGACTTAGCACAAAACAAGCACAGTAGGTATTTACAACTTAAGCACAAATGTTTATATTAGGATATGGTTATTTAACAATGCACAGATGTAGTAGAAATTGTTTATAAGCTATGATCCTGGGAACAAATATCTGTGATTCTAGGAACTATTATCTAAAAACCCACATTACATATAATGTCTAAAACAAAGCGTATCTAAAATGGAACACATGAGAAGAAAACTGAAAACATATCTAGGTATAGTTAAGTACCTTACACTTGATAACAAGATTTTTACTGAGACAGTCTCTAACTGGGCAATGATTGAAGCTGAACAAAGCAGGATAGGGTCACAGTGAGGAATGCTCTTTAAGACGAAGGAAAAGCACAACTTACATACATAAATCACAGGAGGGGAAAGGTGGGGGGGTGAAGTAGATTACAAACAATCATTTCCCAAGGTATGAGTGGTTTCCCACAACAAACCCACAAATCCAACAATGCAATAATTCTTTGATTATTTTAAATTTGGGGAGTCTTAACCATCCCCAAGACACAACCAAAATTCTGTGATGGGAACAAGTTCTACAGTCTTTGATTTGATTCACTCAAGGTATGCATGTTCAAGAATAAAGTGTCAAGGGTTTTGATGAATCATTTCAAGCCACATTGTGAATTCTGACTCCCAAGCAAGAGGAAATTCTGAGAATCTACTCTATTAGTATGTTCATTATACATATGAAATCATAATTCCCTTCACACAGTGTGGTCTTCAACTGTTCAGAAATTGCTATTTAATCTATTCTTGTCTTCCCATCAATATTAAGTAAAATACTTTACATTCAGGTCAAGCCAAGCCAGGACCCTAAAATAATCAGATGGCTGAGACTTTACCCATACTTTGTCCCCATTCCAGGACCATGAGAAATGGAAGATCTTGCTTTATATGCTATTCTAAGGAGATGAAATTGTACTCATTTCACAAATGTCTGCTGAATTCTTTTTCCTGTTACTTTGCTATTTTTAATACTGATTAAATGTTTTATGATTTCAGCAATTATGATTTTAATGCTAGGTCTAGATGTTAAAATCACATCCAATTGAATCTCTTTAACTGTTTTTTCTTGAATAATTGCTAGTATTGTTGTAATGAGAATGACAGCAAGTGAGACCATTAATCATTTTAATTGAAGTTTTAATAGTGGAGCATAATGGGGTGGAGCCAAGATGGCAGAGTAGAAACAGCACATCCAAGGCTCTCTTCCCCCGGATTACCTCCAAACTATGTAAAAGGGGACTCTGAACAATTTCTGGAGCCCCAGCACCCAAAGAATGACACAGAGAAGCTAACCTCCCACTGAGGACAGCCCAGCAGCCCTGCAGGAAGGGCCAGAACAGCGCTCTGGGAGCCAGCAGCGCAGTGTGGAGAGCTGAGCCCAGGTCCCCATGAGCCGAGGTTTTAGCCCCAGGGTGGCCAGGCCAGCAGCCGGCTGGAGGGACCCAAGAACACCAGCAGCTGTGATGATTCCAGAATGGGCAACACAGACATGCCTAGGACAAAGTGAGAGGTTAATGCCCTATGGACTTTGGGACCAGTATATGGGGAATGTGTCAGCTTCCTTCCCTGGGGGCTAGAAGGCGCTGAGGAGACATGCCATTTTGCAGTTTTCAGTGGAGGCTCCAGCTCCTGGCCTGTGAACTGTAGGGAGATCCAGTGATCAGTCTCAGGGAGTAATCGCTCTTGCTTTAACCTCCCTGGATCTGGATTGTGGTCTGGGGGGGAGGTCATGGGGCGGATTTCCCGCTTGCCAGAAACAGAAGTTGTCCCCCCACACGTTCGGGATGAAGATTCCCTGTCTGGTGACAGAGTTCTACTGTGGCAACAAGCCCAAAAGTCAAGTAATTAAGTGGCAACATGCCAAGGCAAAGGAAACAAAATAAACAGAAAAATGAAACATTAGACTCCTATTTTGGGGGCAAAGAGGATCAAAGCAGGGAACAGGAGGAGGACTGTAAGGTCAGAAATCCTGCTCCAAAAGCCCCAAAGGAAAATATGAGCGGGTTACAGGCCATAGAGGACCTTAATAAGGACTTTAAAAATCAAATAAGAGAAGTGGAGGAAAAATTGGGAAGAGAAATGAGAAGGATGGAGGAAAAGTATGAAATGAGGGTCAACAGCCTAACAGGAAAACAACACCTTAAAAAATAGACTAACTCATATGGCAAAAGAGGCCCAAAAGGGCAATGAGGAGAATGCCTTAAAAAGTCGAATTTGCCAGATGGAAAAAGAATCTCAAAAGCTCACTGAGGAGATTCATTCCTTCAGAGTTAGACTGGAGCAAATGGAAGCTAGTGACTTTATGAGAAATCAAGATGCTGTTAAACAGATCCAAACAAATGAAAAATAGAAGGCAATGTGAAATATCTCATGGGAAAAACCACTGACCTGAAAAATAGATTCAGGAGACATAGAGTTCACTTTGACAGGATCTGATGTAGGTACAGGCAAGGCATCTCAAGCTGATTTCAGGACCTTCCCTTGTGCTTCTTGCAATCCCCATCGGAACTTAATTAAGGAAGAATCAGTAGCCTCAGCTCATAACTCTTCTCTGATCACTGGGAGGATGGGTAGAGGTGATTTTGAAGAATCTTAATTCAGTTGGAGGTGCACCTGAGTAGGCCAGGGTAAAAAGTGTCACCCAGTTTTCTTTGTTTCTAGGACTAATTTGGTGAGGAACTCCTTCAGGGTCTGGTTGGTCCACTCCACTTGGACTGAGCTCTGTGGTCAGTAGACACAAAACCTGGCCCATTATCAGAGCCAGACCCAATTGGAAGGCTAAACCAGGGAAGGAGTTTGTTCAGAATTTTCTTAATTGCCATGAGAGAAGTTTCATATTTTGTGGGGGACACTCCCACCTATCCAGAAAAGGTATCTACAAAAACCAGGAGAAGGGGAGGGGGTTGCCTTTCCTTGTTTTGCATTTACTTGCACACATGTAGAGTACCTTGTGACAGTAATTAACAGAAATTAAGTACTTGTCTCTGAGGAGTAAGCTTAATTTTCTGGTTCTCAAATGAGTGATTTGATAGAGATACTTGATCCACTTCCTCCCCACCACTTCTGGAAATTCTTCCATCTGAGAAGATCCACTGGCCTGACTGTCCTTACTCCCTATTTTTTTAGCAGAGGAATCATCTGAGTATGAAATGGGCTGGATGGTAGGAGGTGCTGGGAAAAGGGTCAGACAGGGGCTGCTCGATTTCCAACAGCCACAGAGGATGATGGCTAGATGGAAGGGGAGCTGGGGGCAGATATATTAGGATTTTATCATTCCCCTCTCAAAGAGTTGGGGCCCAAATTCATTTGGAATAAGGGACAAAGGTCTTAGCTTCTGTAGTTTCTTCAGGCTGAAAAGGGGGAGTAGAGCTGTTGCTGTCTCAGTGGGTCCCAAGGAGGAAGTTGACCCAAACCAAGCATAGATTACATTCAAGGTATGATAGGTATCCACTGTTTGCTGCCAACAGTAGGTGAATTGGCCTGTAATCTGAGAGACACAAATCTCACAGGCAAGCTCAATATACAGGGTCCAAGGTACAAGGAGAAAGACAGATATATCTAGTAACAGGCAGTTGACTAGCCCAAGTACCTTTTTACTAAACTATTTAGGCTGTAGAAAGGAATACAATCTTAGGCTGAATAGCTCAGATCTAACATACACGTTAGTAGCTCAGATGTATCCCAGCCTTAGTATATAAGATAGTGATTAACTTGTGTTTATACCTTTGTTTCACAAACTTCTTTTCCCTTTGTCTAATTGTTCCCATGTCATTCAGGGGGGAAAATGTTCTATTCCAGGGATTTAACCTTTCACTTGACTATGCAGGTAGGTGGATGAAAAGCCCATCTATTAATTTAACCAGTTGTTTTGGATATGGAATGACTACAGATTCAGATTGAGAGCAACAAAATTTCACATACCTGCATTGAACTTTTACTCTCTTTTATGAAATTTGCAAAAAAGGAAGAAACAGGGACATGCCAGATATGACAGGATAAAATATCTGTAGCTCTGTTTGAATTCAGATGAGTCACTTTAAATCCATCTGATAGCCAGACTCAGGAATAGCCATGTGGAGAACATTCCATTTCAAAGGAAAAGAATGGAGAAACTGAGCCAGAAAGGTCTAGGCTAAAATTGTCCTTTCAGCTTTTCCCAAAAGCAAACCTTTGCCTGTAGCAGGATTACATTCCCTCTGAGTAGCTTCTGGCATTTATGATCCTGATTTAATGCAGTCAACTATATCTAAATTCAAACTCAAAATAAAACTAGTTGCAGTCCCAATGGCTTTTACCTCAAATGGCAAGTCTCACCAATCACAGCTTAGGGCTTGATACAATTGCTTATTTGTATGGAGTTGCAATAATAAATAAAAGTTTACCATAACTTATATACATAAAAGGTTACATTTCTCAGTAAGCCATGTTCATTGCTTAGGAACTCCATAACCCAAACAAGCTTTTAAATTTCTCCTGGGGCTGATGACCTTGCCCACCAGATGGTTTCTAGGGAGTCTGGTAAGTTAACAAAGAAGGAGAAATCAATAGGGACCCCAAAGAAGGGGCTGATCTGCATGTCCACACTAAGATATTCTTCTTCTGAACTGATGAAAACCACATACTTTATGTGTGACAAGTCCCCGATTTTCTTTTTTTTTTTTTAAACAAATACTTTATTAACTTCTGTTTTACATCATTCATTTCCGCCAGATTTTGAGTTACAATCATTTTCCCCCCATTATTCCCCTCCCCAGCCTCCCAGAATAGCAGTCCCACAAGATATCGAGGTTCCTCCAATCTGCTCTCTCCCATACCTTCTCCCATACCCCATCGACTTTTCCATTAGAGGAAGATGAATCTTTGTGTCCCAATGCCTGCACATCTTATCTCCCAATTATAGGCAAAAGAGTATTAATAATAGTATTTATATATATTTGAAACATTTAATGTTACGACCTTGAATTTCAGATCCATTTCCTTCCTCCCTTGTCACCCATTCCTTCTTGGGATATAAGTAATTCAGTATATGTTTGTACATGTCTATCTATGCAAAACATTATCATAGTAGATATATTGTACAAGGCTGCTTATAATTCCCTCCCACTCATCCCACCCCGCACCTGGTCCATTCCCTACATGATCCTGTCCCTCTTCTATAGTGGGTACTTCCAACCTCCCCTCACCCCAAGGATGCCCTCCCATCCATCATCCCTCCTCTCATCCCCCTTCCCCCTATCCTGCTGCAGGTTGAGATATCCCATTTAGTATGTATGTCATTCTCTCCCTGAACCAAATTCAATGTGAATGTGGTTTTGCCTTTTTAGCCTTCCTATTCTCCCCCTCCTTTGCAACCACTTCCCCTTGTTTTTACATGAGATAGTTTACCTTACCATGTCTCTCCCCATCTCCTCTTGCCCTTTTGTCTCTCACCTCATAATTTCATCCCTTGAGTATTCTCCCTTCCCAACAAATTCAACCTATGCCCTCTATCCATATATAACTGTAACCATATACACACACATTCACATATGTATTCATATGACCACACACCCTTCTTCCATTATTTTCATAGTGGGAAAGATATCATCAGTCACAGATATTGCTTTTCCATATAGGAGTGTAAATAGTTCAACTTTGATAAGTTTCCTTTTGATTTCTTTCTGATTACCTTCTCAGGCATCTCTTGCTTCTTTGGTGTCTGGATGTCAAATTTTCTATTCAATTCTGGTTTTCCTCAAGAATGCTTGGGAGTCCTCTATTCCACTGAATATTATATTTTCCCTGAAACAAAATACTCAGTTTTGCTGGGTAGGTGACCCTTGGGTTCATTCCCAGTTCTTTTGCCCTCTGGATTATCATATTCCATGCCCTCGTCCTCAGTGTAGAAGCTGCCAGGTCCTGGGCTATTTGGATTGTGTTCCACAATATTGAAATTGTTTTCTTCCTGGCTGCTTGTAGTATTTTCTCTTGATCTGGGGATTCTGGAACCTGGCTATATTATTTCTGGGAGTTTCTTTTTGGGATCTTTTTCAGGAGGTGATTGGTGGATTCTTTCAACCTCTATTTTGCCCTCTGGATCTAAAACATCAGGGCAGTTTTCCTTGAGAATTTCTTGAAGGGTGATTTCTAGGTTCTTTCCTTGGTCATGGCTTTCAGGTAGTCCAATAATTTTTAAATTGTCTCTCCTGGATCGATTCTCCAGGTCAGTGGTTTTTCCCATGAGATATTTCACATTGCCTTCTAATCTTTCGTTTGTTTGGATCTGCTTAACAGCATCTTGATTTCTCAAAAAGTCACTAGCTTCCATTTGCTCCAGTCTAACTCTGAAGGAATGAATCTCCTCAGTGAACTTTTTGAGATTCTTTTTCCATCTGGCAAATTCGACTTTTTAAGGCATTCTTCTCCTCATTGCCCTTTTGGGCCTCCTTTGCCATTTGAGTTAGTCTATTTT